>JABFFJ010000520.1:0-23926 GCA_013623715.1 Fusarium verrucosum | reverse complement strand
TTAGGTATAGCTTTAATTTTAGCATAAGTGCTAGATCGTATATGTGACCGGACGTTTCGTATAGATCAGGGCCTTAGGGTAATTCAGCTTCAGCTCGTCGACCCATGTCAGCAACGGAACGGGTTCCCCGACTTGGCTAGTGGATTTGTTTCGTTTCTTTTAAGTGAAAAAACTGGTGCACTGACGTCAAAAGCAAGCAATTCTTCCATCCATTCGTCTAAAGCCCAAGCTCTGTCTGGAGTCTCTGGACGTTAGTGGTCGAAATTCATCCCGTGCATTCATGATTATCAGTGATCAGGAGGGGCAAGCACGCTTACGGGTACTGTATCTACCAGGGAGGTAGGTAGGGATTGAAGCGCCAGGACCCAGCAAAATTTCCACGGGTCTCTTCACCCCTAACTCAACTTATCTGACCGACCCATCATCCAATTCAGCTTCTAGATGCTGCAAGTTTCTGTCTGGCTCTCTCATTGTCGGGCTGTAAGCCGTTGTCATGAAGTTCGCTAAGGAGCTCGAGAGAGAAGCTGTGCCTGGTAAACAGCTCCCTCCAAATGTCTATTGGGAAACGCTAACTTTACGTGTAGAATGGCGCATCAAGTATCTCAACTACAAGTCCGGAAAGAAACACATCAAAGCTGTCGGAAGAGCTCTCGCTCGCGCAAATGGAACACCAAGAGGTCTTGGACAGCTCCGCACAAACACATTCGCCTCGCCTGTGACACCGCGACAACCATTCACGAGAGAAGGCACTGCTGTAGATTCTGCGACGATAACATCTGTTGCGCCGCCAAGACCGATTGACACGCCTCGAAGTAGAGTCGCCGAAAACGATTCCCTCACAGACTCGGGCGATAATCGGCATTATGGAAGCTTTGTCAACACACCGCCAGAACCTTCTCACCTGAATGAAGAGATAAAGCATACCGCGTTTCAATTACCTGCTCCTGCGCTGAATGTCAGCGATCATGGGAACGATCTTCCAGGCTCGCCTGCGACAGTCGGGGCCTCCGACGCCATGCGAAGAAACATCCGACGAATCGACCCTCGGCGAACCTCATCAGCCAGTGTCGTATCGACCATTGCATCACCTGAAGTGAACAACGATACCAAGAGTCCTGCCGAATCAGGTGTGCCCCAAAACTCGCCTTCTCATCTCCGACGACTCTTCACCCACCAATCAACTGCGAGGAGCGGGCGGGTTGACATCAACATGCAGCACATCGATCTGGTCAGAGAGAGGGAGCGAGAGTTCTTCGACTTTCTCGATACTGAACTGAAAAAGGTCGATGGATTCTACAAGATGAAGGAAGAACAAGCTGGTCAGAGATTGGATATCTTGAGAGTGCAGTTGCATGAGATGCGTAACCGTCGAATCCAGGAGATGGCGGATGAGCTAGCCCGTGGGGAGAACCCTCCGAAAAAAGGAGCCCATGAGAATGGAAATGGCAAGCTTAACGGGATTATGGATCCTATTAAGGCTAAGATATTTCCTGTTGGGCCCAACACCAAGGCTTTGCAAAAGATGAGAACGCCTCCAAATATCAATGGCGGAGTCGTGGGTGACGCAGAGAGAGACTACATCCGTCGACCTGCTCAACATGAAGTCCCCTACCGCACTGCAAAGCGCAAGCTCAAGCTCGCACTCCAAGAGTTTTACCGAGGCCTCGAACTGCTGAAGTCATATGCGATGCTCAATCGCACAGCGTTTCGAAAGCTCAACAAGAAATACGACAAGGCTGTCAATGCTCGACCGCCGTATCGCTACCTCAACGAAAAGGTCAACCAGTCATGGTTCGTCAACAGTGATGTACTCGAGGGACACATCCGCACAGTTGAAGACCTCTACGCTCGCTACTTTGAGCGCGGCAACCACAAACTAGCAGCTGGCAAGCTTCGCAGCTTAAACAAGAAGCCTGAAGACCAGTCAATTGGCATGTTTCAGAACGGCCTGCTCATCGGCACCGGCGCTGTGTTTGCAATCCAAGGTCTCATCTTCGGATCACAGCTCTTGGACAATGACGATGCAGAAGTGCGTGTCCGGACGAGTTATCTGCTGCAGATCTACGGAGGTTATTTCCTCATGCTTTATCTGTTTTCGCTTTTCTGCATTGACTGTATGATCTGGAACCAGAACAAAGTCAACTACCCCTTTATCTTTGAGTTCGACCAACGGCATCATCTAGACTGGCGAGAGCTGGCCCAGTTTCCGAGTTTCTTCTTCCTTGTGCTTGGTCTCTTCATGTGGGTCAACTTTAGTAGATATGGCGACCCAGACATGTACATCTACTACCCGGTTGTTCTTATTTTCTTCACTGTTGTTATCCTATTCCTGCCTGCCCCGACGATATTTCATAGAAGTCGGCGTTGGTTCGCGTACTCTCATGTAAGGCACTCCTGAACTTGTATCGACATCTGCTAACATGATACAGTGGCGATTACTCCTGGCTGGACTCTACCCAGTCGAGTTCCGTGACTTCTTTCTCGGAGATATTTACTGTTCACTTACATATGCTACGGCAGTAAGTTTAGATGCTCGACACTGGTCAAATCGAAACTAACGAAAATGCTAGAACGTTGAACTCTTCTTTTGCTTATATGCCAACTACTGGCAGAACCCGGTTCAGTGTAACTCTAATCACTCTCGGGCCCTTGGATTCATGACTGCTCTTCCACCCATCTGGCGATTCCTACAGTGTCTCCGCCGATACAAAGATACACGTAATGTCTTCCCTCACTTGGTCAACGGTGGAAAGTATACTGCGACTATACTCGCTGCCGTTATGTTGTCTCTGTACCGTATGCACGACTCAAGGAGCAATCTGGCCATCTTTATTACCTTTTCGACCATTAACAGTATCTACTGCTGTAAGTTGTTCATGCCACTTATATCAACACTTCTAACGATGACCAGCTTTCTGGGATCTGTTTATGGATTTTTCTCTTCTCCAGTCTGGATCCCGATACCGGGGTCTCCGAGACATTCTCGCCCTCAAGCGTCGATGGGTCTACTATTTCATCATGGTGGCCGATCCCATTCTTCGATTCGCTTGGATCTTTTACGCCATCTTCACACACAACACCCAGCACTCCACCATCGTCTCTTTTATGGTTTCCTTCATGGAAGTCACCCGTCGAGGCATGTGGACTCTCTTCCGCGTCGAGAATGAACACTGCGGAAACGTCTCTCAGTACAAGGCCTCTCGCGATGTGCCGCTCCCCTACAGAATCGAGCCTCTCATCGCACGTACAAGCATGGAGACCGTCGCCGCTCAGCAAGCCGACGACACTGCAGGCATCGCCTCTCTCGAAACACCTTCTCGCCAAGCTACAGCCGAATCCACCGCTGTGTCAGCCGGCCAAGCAGAAGAGGGCTTATCTCGACGACGAACAGGAGGATCGGCGCCACCAGCACCGCCAAAACGAACGCTCTCACGGATGCTTGCCGAAGCGCACAAGCAAGATTTTGAGAAGAAGCGTCGTCCGCTCGAGCAGACTAATGAGGAGCAAGCTGCTGAGCTTGGCCAGTCTGATGATGAGGATGAAGCGGATGAGGCTGTTAGTTTGTTAGAGTTGACAGAGGCTGAGGAGCGTGCGCGGGCGTCTAGTTCGAGATATCATTGATGTGATTTGGGAATGGTGTTGGTATGATTAGTTGCATTGGTAGATTGTTAAGCGTGGCTAGTTAAGATACCCTATATATACACGGCTATACATACATACACCATACAATTTCGCATATGATACCTTTTTGATCAGATATGGGTTTTTGAAAATAGAGTATTTGGTGTTACTTCTATTTTGCTTGGGGAAGTGATATGTGATGTTTGATTTTACCCCTAATGGACACCCATAACGCTTTTCTGTAAGCTTCGCTGAGGCTACCCGTGCTACCTCCCCCTCCTGCTTCAGCTGTTCAAGCGCCATCAATATAGCGCCCATATCCTTCTCGTCCACGCAGAACATGGTTCCTGTCTCGATTTTGGGCCACATCAAGTCTGTGACACAGAGACAGGGGACAAGATGGTCTATGGCAACGGGGTCTCGAGCACAAGGGAGTAAATACCAGAATCCGCTATCAAGACCTATTCTTTCTCCTCCATCCAACATTACTGACCATCACACATTAACCATCGTCTACGATAAGTCTCATGCTGTTCCTCTATTGCCATCACTAACAAGACTATAACTTAAACTCCTGATACTCTATATTCCACTTCATTGACCGAAAGGAAAAGCACGATGGCCCATCAAGCCAGTGGATAGGCTCCAATGCCCTCGTCTGGGACTGAGCTACAGGACTTGATGGCTGATTCAATCAAAACTTTATCCCGCCCTCCATGGACAAATGCGTTGCCGATCACAATCCACACGTTCTATGATCTCGCTTGTCTTGAACGATATAACATCCGAGACCTTATTCGTGCTTGGGTCAAGGTTTACCACTACAAATCTGGCGCAGCCAGTGATATCGCTATTACTCAGTATAAGCGCCAGACCTTCTTTAACACCATTTTCTATCGGCGTATTTGGTCCGGTGTTGACGGTGTTCATCGTGCACGAGAAATACACCACGCAGATAGAACGGTCGAAATCGATAACTGCTACTGTCCCCGAACACCGCGGTATACATAACTATTGCGATCGAAAGTAAGGATAAAATCAAAGTCAATTACTAGTATCACGACAACAGGGTTAGGTAAACTACTAAAGAGTTTATATATTTTAAACCTAGCCTTGGTAGTGACAAAGCTATCACAATATATACTAATAAATATATCATAGTATAGAAAGCCTATACCCACTATTACAATCTTTCACTTATCCTTTAAGTAGCTTGCCAGCAAATTAAACTATAGGCTTAAGCTAGTGCTATTAAGGATCTTTCTCCTTTTCCTCACTTCTTGATAGGAAATACCACCCAAGTTCCATTAACTACTAAGGCAGGTAGGCAGTAGGGAGTCAGTGCTCTCAAAGTGAACATATCAAAGAAACGTTTCACTAGCATTTATTCAAAAGTCCTTATTGCTCTTGGTCCATCTATAGTATATGAATCTAGTCTAACATCAGCAATCTCTACATCCATAATAATCCAAACAGGTATAAAAAAAGGCCCCAAAATCCAAACATCAAACGCCTTCACTTCTACCTCTATTGCCATTCAGCATCAACCTTCTCCCAGTTGTCAAGGAAACTCTTGAAGAACTTGACACCCAGACCTGGGTCCTTTGCACCAGTAGTAGCACGGATAGAGTGCATGCTGAGCTGAGGAAGGCCAACATCCGCGGCTCGCACGCCCATCATACTCGACAGAGAGGGCCCAATGGTGCCACCACTACGAGAATCGTTTCGAATTTGGAACCTCTGGGTACGGCATCCTCCAAGCTGACCTACGCGCTCCATGATAGCAGCAGAGACACTATCCGTCGTCATATGGCCGTTCGAATCATAGCTTATAGCTACACCAACGTTGAGCTCGGGAACATGCTCGGAGAGATACTTCTCGAGGAAGTTGGGGGATCCTGCATGGATCACATCTGAACTACAGAAGAAGGAAGAAGAAAAGGTCTGCCCCTTCAAGCCAGGTCCGTATGTGTCGGGGTTGAGGGCCTCGACAGTACGCTCGACGACAGTCGGGAGAAAGTCACCCTTTGCACCTTGACGAAGGAGGGAACCAATCTCTTCGTCGTCGAATAGAGCAACAAGCTTGATGCCGCCCTCGTCGCTGTTGTCAGTAGACGCAAGGAGGGCCATCAGAGCCGCCCAAGAGCAGAGCTTATCATCGATGCGACCAGCAAAGATGAACTCTCTATCCATACCACCAGTCTGAGCGGGTTGAGAATCGTAAAGCTCGAGCTCCCAGTTGACAATAGAGCTGTAGGATTGGATCTTCAGCTCGCTGGCGATGAGCTCGACCAGTCGAGGAGGCTGGGTGTTGACAAAGGAGCCGGCAGGACCAAGGACCTTGGAGGATGCACGCTGTGTGCTTTCTAGACCGATGATAGGAACAGCTTGAGTTTCAGCATTGTTGGTCCCCATCATTCCCACACCAAAATGAGGGGCCAGGGTTGGGACACGAGCAATAGGCCAGTCCAGCTTGACAAGCTTGGTGGTGGTTTTGCCAGTCTCCTCATCCCTCACAATAACCCTGCCACCGATGCTAAGATCACGGTCCCACCAAGTGGCATTGAGAGCGCCAGCGTAGGGCGCAACGCCGAGCTGGATGTATCCCGCCTTGACAGGCTTTGTGCTCACGGGCTTGAGCTTCGCGGTGAGGGCATCGATGTGGCCGCCAATCATGGCAACGCCGTTGCCAGGCTTGTAAGCTTTGCCAACCTTGAATGCGATGAGGGAGCTTCCATTTCGAGTAACCCAGTACTTTCCACCAGGTTGAATCTTGCCGGCCCAGTTGTCGCGCGGGGAGAGCTTGGTTTGGTTAGTATTGCTGATATCATGACAAGTGTCTTATCTAGGTACTAGGTACTCACATGCTCGTAACCAAGTTCCTTGAGCTTCTTCTCAAAATAATCGACGGTGTGAAAAATGGTAGGGTTTTCCTGAAGAAAGTCGGTGAAAGGCTTGGTGAAACATTCAGGCTCAAGCTTCTCGACCTGGCATAGACGGCAAGCCTGACCTGTCTCAAGATGCCAATTGACCTGGCCGACTTCATGAGGCGCAAGTTTGGAGATACAAGATGCGCATACGCGGTTATCTTTTGTGTCGCGGCCCTTCATATCCGAGAGGATAAAGTTCTTGGAGTGCTGGTTCGCCGCGGTCGTCTCGGTCGCAATCGCATTGTTGTTGAGGGTAGCTGACGACGATAGGGCTTGCTGGCGCAGGGAGAGCGACGAAGCGCGGGCGCTCAGCATTTCAGGCGTAACTTTGGCCATTATAGTCGATGAATTTAGCTGGGTATGTATGCGCAAGTTGGATGATGGATAGAGTGATGTAGCTGAATGTCGAAAGATGAAGTTGGAGAAAAGGAGGAAGCGATTGAAGTTTGGTTACGCATGAATGTACCTAGGTAGGTACCTGCCCGTGCTCGCTGGCGAGGTTGGCGATCTCGGAGGAAGGAGGTCACCCGGTCATCGCGATAAGATAAGACATGCGACGTGACCTCGTTTACATCATGGGTTGAGATAAGGTCCTAGGTATCCATGTCTTTATAATAAATCCTAAGCTTTAATGATTTGTTACGATAACTTTAATTTGGGACAATTCTTGATTCTTTCATAATCGTTACTTTTGGGTGATGTTTCGCGGTCCTATGCTAACTTTACATACACCTGAAGATATTATTCACGGATAGGTTCAATATGCAGCCAATCAGCGTCTGATATTTGACTTCGCAACTCCTAGGAATATGTACTCTTACATCCATCCATCCATCCATAGAAAAGCCGACATTGACATCAAAACTCCCAGAATTTGACGCGTGCGCACCATTCCCAATTCTATCACAATTGTCAACCCCTGATACTCATCGTGCTTCTAAAAGCTTTCCGAAAGAATCCATCGATGATACCCCAATCATGACAACTGAAAGCCGTTGAGGATGTTAGCGACACAGTCGAGGTTAAGAGAGAAGGATCTTACCAAGTTGAAGTGGTACACTGCACAAAACAAATTCCTAGAGTACCGTACTGACTACCGCGGGTTCGACCTGTTCAGTTCTTGTATACTGCCTTACGTCGCTGCGCCTGAAGCTCAGCAACAGCACAGTTCTTCATATGCTGAGCCTCAAAATGTTCGGACGCAAGGACAAGCCGAACCAAACTTGGAGCCCGATCATCAATGTCCAGAGTGGCAGGAGTAGCACTGCCCGCAGCCGCCCACTTGCGCACCCGTCGTCGCGCAGCCCCCATGACCAGCTGGAGATTGTGTCCGCAGACTCTGTTCTTCTCACAAGTGTCGTAATGGGTCAGGACATTGTGCTTGGCTTGAGCATCACTGAGGCCGAGGAGAAGCTTCACGTTAGTGGGGACAACACGGTTGCCGCTCTTGTCTTTGTAAACCCAATGGATGCCCTCTATATCAAGGTCAAGCGAAAGAAAGACTGGGGTTGCGTTCTTGCGAGCCTTGGAGTTTCTGCGTGTTGCTCCCTCTGGCTGGCTGCTTGTTGCGTCGCTTGTGAGATAGCCAATCTGGACTTGGATTTCAGATTTGTTGCGAGCCGGGAGAGTTGGAGACTGGGTCACATCCGTGTGGCTGTTCCAGTTCTGGAAAATAGTTTCATAGAAGCGCTTGTATGTTTCGGGTGATGAAACCATAGTACCTCCAAGGCGTTGAACGTATTCATATTGCTTGAGAAGATCGTGGAGTTTCATCTTCTCGCCAATGAGAAGTCCGCTGTGCACAGAAACACACTCGCCTGGCTCTCGGAACTTGACGACCTCCTGGTCCTCAAGAACTTCCTTGATGCCGATATCTCGACCAGGCTGAAGTGGCCTCTCAGGTACACCAGTCTGCTGGGCGGTAAGCCCACGTTGCTGGACAAGGCCGGGGGTAGGTCGTTGAGAGTTCTGAAAAGCCAAGGCATTCACACCTCCGGAAACATTGTTGACTGGAGCGCCCTGAGTAAACTGAAGCTGGGTTGGTACACTGGGTTGTTGAGACTGAAGCCCAGCAAGTGGGTGTTGAGCAGCTTGGGGCTGTGAAACTTGCTGCATAGTCTGCTGAGGATTGTTGGAGTACGAAGGCTGGTGGTTGAATTGGAACCCATTCTGAGGAAGAAACTGATTCATCATCTGAGAGGCAAGATGGTTTGAATAGTGAGAAAGGGAATCGAATTCTTCCTGTGGGGGTTGACCCCCGTGCCCGAACTGAGCAGAGTTGGGGAAGTTGAACTGCGACATGAGGTTTGCAGCTTGAGAGGGGTATGGTAGATTCTGCTGAGGATAGGAGAAATTCATGGGCTGCATGTTTGGCTGGCCTTGAAAGAAATGCTGGGCATTTTGCTGCGGCAGTTGTGGCTGCTGACCAGCAACCTGATGGGCCTGGTGAGCATGATTGGCTTGGGGAGGTTGATAATGAGCCGAGGGAGCCTGATGAACTTGGGAAACCTGATGAGGTTGAGGAACCTGATTAACTTGGGGAACCTGAACACCCTGATTGGTAGGGGTTTGAAGCTCTACAGTCGTAGCTGGGGAGTCGGAGACATCGCTACCGCTGGCGGTGGAGTTGGAGGACATGTTGACGATCTTGTAGCCTCTTCTTGTCCGTGAAGCATAAGAGACGAAAGATTGAAAAGTAAAGAAGAAAGAGGAAGAGGAAAACAGAGAGTGGTCGCCAAGCAACCATTGTCGACTGTCCCGTCGTGTATCGTGATCCACTCTGGCAGTGGCAGAGTTCCGTTCAGAATATGCCAGCACTGCTTGCCCATGGCAGTGACAGCGTTCACTGACACACTTATAAGACGTTCTCATGCGAAGAGAAAAGTCCAACTCGTCTGATCTTCGGTTTTTTGAGGCCCTAACCTAGGTAGTTAGTTCATCCTTCTCTCCTGTGTCATCACCAACATCAAACAGCGTGAGGCTCACACAACCTCCCTCCTTTTTCTCGACTGGATTCTTCAGTAAGATCTCGCTGCAGTAATTCGAAGAGACTATTTAATTCCCATAATATTGCACAATAATAGTAAACCATCTTCAACCTCTGCCTAAACCTATCATATACTTGAATTAAACCAATAGTCTTTCCGCACTTTTGGATGATCTGCTGTCCACAAACAGGAAGATGGTTCCTGTTATAGTCAGAAACATATGTGATTTCGTTCTGGTCGAAGTTGATAAAGCACTGAGCCTTTAATATGCCTCTAGTTGATTAATTTCTAAAATGGCCTAGAACTGCTCCTCGTATCTACTACCTGCTACCTTATGCTCTTTGGTGTAGGTATTGAATGACTGATTTGTCGAGGTCTTGACTTGGGTAGGTTCGATGAAGAACTCCACTGCCTCATATTATCTAAGGTATACGCCCTATTCCTTCTATTATAGGTAGAAAGAGACCTATCCTACCTCCCATCACCCCTATCTAGGTAGGTACCCTCATTCCTTCCACCCACCCAAGTGCCACTTCTTAATCACGGACTGCAAGACTCGAAACTTCTTTTTCTCTTCAACACCAACATCAATCTCAATCTCAACCATCAACATTCTACACATCGTTTCTTGGAACTAAGCAACAAAATCACAAACGCATTACACCTTCGAGATGCAGGCAGTACACATTCTTCCAGACCACATCTTCCAGGATCCAGCCGTGGTGGCAAAGAGACGCTCAGCCACTCGTGTCAAGGACCATCAATCTCTAACACACAAGGAGAAAGCGGCTCTTCTTGATCTCATCAACGCTTACGGTGAAGTTCTCTTGGAGGAGCTGGATGACGGTATTCATAGGCAGGGCGATGAGCTGGCTCCAGAGGATATATGCCAGAGGTTTTACAAAATGGTGTTTACCGACTGGGATAGCTATATCATGGACAATGAAACACCACTGATGCCTTTCATCAACCACAAACAATATCGTGTGGATGTCGGCACAACCAATATCGAAGGGCGGGAGCATCTTGTTTACCTTCGTGCCATCGTCATTCATCCATTACCCAGCATCTCCTGGCACTTCACCACAGATAATTGGAACTACGGGGTGGATGAGAACGCGGTTGATTATTTTGAGCAATATGATAGAATTAAGGCCAGGGCGCACGCGCTAGCCCGTCATGACAACCTGGAAATGCACCGCATCGGCTCTCAAAACAGAATTCGCATTACTATGGCAGCTCGTCGCCGGATCTTCAAATGGGCATTGAAGGGGACTGAGGATGACCCTTCTGTCGATGAAGATGATCGTCTTTTCGGCCTGGAAGCCATGAGGTTGACCGGGCATATCCTCCAAGATCTGCAGGTACTGAGGATGCTGTCTCGGCGGTTGAGACGTAACCATACTGAGAATGGATAGCACCCCATCGATTAAGGTGTCTCGTCATGGGCTTTGTCTTTATGGTGACTCAAGAAGGGAATACGGAGCGAGATATTCCTACGATGCATGCATACTACAAGAGACATGGACCAAGACTGTCATGAATGGGTCGAGGCTCCAAATGCATCACTTTATCAGTATCAAGACAAATACAGTTCATAATTCAGACTCGAATTTTTCCTCATAAACTAAAAGACGGCGACATAGCCAGTGTGCTATAAAATCCCCCATGTCCGTTCGGTGAAATCGTTTCTACTTTGATTATCCGGATATCAAGTCCTTCGACTTGGTGTTTTCAGTCGTGCTAGAATTGGTAGGCAGATCAAAGAACGCCGATACCTTTTCTTGTATCTGGCGGCTAAGGAAAATGGGTTTGACGCCGCCCAGCATCCTCTGCTCGTTTCTTAGAATGTCGACAACTCCGACGGCGCGTTTCTGTTGTCGCCGAGCGGCGGCCTCGTGTCTGTCTACGGCGTGTCCGATGAACCCCGGCTAACCGACAATCAGCTGCAAGCTCTTGTGCAATTTGAATGAGTCGACCACAGCACTGAAGGTTGTTCTTCATGTTCAGATGCCAGGCAATGAAGATCCCCGTGTGGCACTTGTGTTGCATATTTACACCTGTAGCGAGGTTGTTGACATTGCCAATAAAGACTTCGACGCATGGACTACGCAGTTGGCGCATCTATCGTAATATATACCCTCTATAACGACACATGCGGCGTAAAGGGGCGAGGTCTGCTCGCTGTTACCGTCGATGTGTCTGCGGACAAAGGTGGAACACTCCGAGCAGGCGTACTGATGAACTATATAGAAGGCGACGCCTAGTTATTCATTGTCATGATTCGATTTAGATAGGGCAGTGGAGGATGAGAAGAGAAGAAAGTATCCCAGGGACTGCTTCGCGTTGTAGAATGCGTGACCGGCCGATCAGAACACATGTCTTGATACTCTCGTGGTGCTCACAGCGTATCTCCGTTGTCTTTGGTGAGGTTAGTAAGTTGCGTGCGAACGAAAGCTCCATCAGGAGTCGAGACTTCGGACAACTTCTGTATGCCTCGTATGGTGTTTCTCCCCTCCGGCGTCATAAACGGTCGCACGAGACCTCTTCCACCTCTGAGAAGGTCAGTGGTGTTGTTATTTATAGTATAGGAATGCTGGCCATATGCCGCCTGTAGATCTTGGGCCACGAGAGTGACCATAAAGGCCGACGTATGGTATTCAGCCACCTGCCACAGGGGGGGTATAGTCTTCGCCATCTGGAATCTTTAACTCGTCTTTATCGACGAACCCTGGCGGTGGTCGCTCAGAAACGTCTTCGGTGGTTTCTTCCACTTTTCGATTGAACTGCCATTTCTTGTTCGTTTCATCTGTGCTTCCACGCTGTGCGTGCAAGGCACTGGCCTGGGTGTCGTGAAAATGGATGTTGAGACCAAATCAATCCTCACCCAACCGTCGCATGACCTCGATGAATGGACCCTGCTGCTGCAGACCATGAATCCACATGCTTTTGTTCGACGTACGTGTGACGGATGAAGTCCTTTAAGTAGTTGAAGAACCAATCGATGTCTGTGTAAAAGGCGTCCTTTTGGCACGTATACATGGTCGCAGTTGCTTGTTTAATTGGACGGCATATGGCTGCAAGATAGTGCCGTATCGATTATATCTAGGACCAATCCGTTGTAAGTCATTTCGTCGAAGGACCCAACCAACCCAAGACATTATGTCTCAGGTTGGTCTTTGGGAATGATCGAAAGTGGTAAATCCGGTGCTCACAGCTCCAACAGCTGGTGTAGGGTCTTGAGGTTCTGGGGCAACATGCGCTTGTTGTGAGTGCAAAGTCCCTTGCCACCACTGAGCATGCGGTAGTACTTCTACCTCTAACGGTCCATCTGAAGTGAAGTTTTCTCTATAAAGTTGTTTGTTGGTGTGCTGTGTCCCATCTTTGCGGTCTCGAGCGTTTGGGCTTGAGGCTATCAAGCTGATGCTGTCCTGACCTCTCGTGGCTCCTCCCTCGGGGGTGAAAAGGGGATTCGCCTAGACCCCTGCGATTCGAAAGTCCGAAATCACATCTTCTTGCCGGGTAAAATCATACAGCTTGTTGTTCGTTCTACTTGCTTTGTTGGATTCTTTCTCGTGTCTTTCACGTCGACGATATCCACCAAGGAAGTGGGCCTCATCTCAGCGTGCATCTTCTTGCCGATGAGATGCGGTGAGTTTATACAAGTTGGGTCGTGATGGCAGCTCTTGTTGGGCAGCTGCCCAACTTCTGGTGATTCGGAACGCGAAGTGCACGTCTTGTTGCGAAAGATCGAGCTCTACTTGCGTGGCCATTGCGTTGGTTCGATCGGAGAGTTGTTGGAAATGTCGAGCGAGAAGGAAACTTCCATCTCTGCTCGCCAGTGTGACTCGGAAAGCGAATTGATCCAGGTTGGCTGGTAGTCTCTGATGGGCTGATTAATGATAGTGACACGCATCTCAGATAGAGTTTATACGCTCCATTGGGGTGGCGACAATTGAGGCGTGTCTCATAAACTGCGCGCACAGTTGCTCCCTGTGGCTCTCGATGCCGAGCTTGGCGGCTCATGCCTTAGGGCATCCGAACTTCGTGGAGCCGCCAGCGCCTCCAAGGCTCTTCGTGAGGCCTTTTTGAGACCCATGTTCCACTCAGTGGGTGTCATTTCGGTTTCGAAGTTGGACGCTTAGTCTCGTTCGTTATATAGTGATTTGCGTTTATATTTTCCAATGTCTCGGGTGTGGATGGATATCAGCCGCTTCAATCCACAGAACTGAGTTGTGGAACTCTTCAAATATTTCTCGCAGGTTAGCTTTTGGGCATTCTAATGGAGAGGGGTAGAATTCTCCACGAGGGTTGATATTGGGCACATTGCCCGGCTTTCCCTACGAGCTATATATAAGCCATTGCTGATTTTCTTCAATCTGGCGACCTCAAGTGAGGCCATTGAGGAATTCTCGACTCGCCAGATTAGGTGGGATAGGGCTGGCGTTTTCCCACCACTTTTTCCCTTCGGGAATGCCCTTGACTTCTTCAAGACAATTCTGGGCTTGAGCCTGCACTGGGAAAACCTTCATGGTTTGGTGTATATACGCGATCAAAGAGATGACTCGTCAAGAGGTTGATGAGATGATGGGACTAGCCGTCAAGCCCAGGATACCAGGCACTGGGAGGCCAGCGTTCTTGTGTTCATGGTAAAAAGTTCATCATGATCTTTCTCCCTGAACTTGTCTTCCGTCTCAAATATGAACTGATTGATGCGGGTTTTGTGCTGTCTTGAGAGCTTGGGTGTAAAAGGAAGGTTCAGGAGAGTCGGAGAATTATGATAGAGGTAAAGGATGTCAAGCTTGGATATGAGGAATGATTCCAGGAGGTTATCGATGAACTTATGCTGAAGCATCACGATAATGAGGTGTTCAAGGAGAGCTTTCGCGATACCCTGAGTCAGGTACGTTATATAATCAACAGTATTCCCAGACTGTTATAGGTCGAATATTGGCTTGCTTGCTGGTCTTCTTTGTCCTGGGGTCAAGTGGTAGTGAGTTCCACTATTGCGACGAGAAGAGTAGAAGAATAACATGGGAAGAAAGAAAGCAAGAGTGTTCGAGGAGAAGGGTTGCTTCGATTTAATGGAGAAAAGAAAGACATGTCCGAGAATGATGACATTGTCAGAATGGGAGGCATGTTCTGACCGAAACAGTCTCTCAGCGTTGTGAGTTCGTGGCATGTCGCGTTCTCGTTAAAGACCACGATATCGGGTCGAAATTTCTCGAAATAGAAAGGTACAAGCTGCCGCGGGTGTCGTCAGGGAAGTGACGGACCATGAACGTACGCTTGTTGAAGGGATTTGTTTCCATTCGGCCTTCATGAGCTCACAGAGGCTCGGTGTCACCCAAGATATGACACGAATTCCTTGAGAGGAAGTGTTTAGGCGTATAGTCGGGTTGGTTGAGTCGATGCCTTTGCCATTCGCATTTATATAGATGCATTTGGTAACGCTTATAACAATACTGATGGATACCAAATCGCTGGCTCATTTTGTACTGTATGGCCATAGGGAGACTGAGAAGGCCGTTGCTTTGGTCACTGTCGTCCGGACCGCTGCTTTGGTCACTGAGATTGTAAATACTGCCTTGATCCTCCACGAATGCGACAGCTATCATTACATATGTTAGACAAGATCACGAAAGGAATGAACATGACTTACGATCCAGGGTCTGAGATCCATTCTTGTCTCCAAGAACAATGGTTGCCCTTGTGGCGGAAGGTTCTTGGTGCTGTCGGTATTATCGCTCTCTGAGGCCTTGCATTGCTATTTTGGATCGGGTGATAGTTGACGTGCTCGCGCATCAAGAGGTAAAGTAAAAAGATGAATCATCTGGTGGAGATCTGGGGCGATGCATTGCTTTTCTCTGAGATGATCTACTCTACCTAGACTTCTCAGAATCATCGTGAGTGATCCTGAGGATGATTCTGAGGTTCTTGAGAGCGCTCGGGCAGCGGATATATAAGCTGATGAGAAGATGAATATAGTATGAGAAGCAGAAAAGAAATGCAGGGAATACCTTAGCTATTTATACTTATCTTGAACCACACTCTATCACGATTCTTCCTTACAACTGTCGTAAGTTTGTTGGGGAATCATGAAAGGGGGTGATTTGGGACAAAGATATCAATTTGTGGAAAACCCATACTATTCTGCCGATTTGTTCTCGTATCTTCTTCTCAAATTACCTGTCCAAAGATACCTATGATAGACAGTTGCTGCGGTATGGCTTCTTGGTGTCACCCATCGTGGGCTCGTTTGCTCATGAAAGCAAGTGTGGCCAGAACAAATACATACATAATCAAACCCTGTACTATGTTTATAGACGGAAACGGAGCAATCGAATGCTTCAAATGTTAAAACAAGATGCCAATATTCTTTGTTAGGTATGGTGTGACTGTTTGACAATCCTGCCCTCTCCCGATATATCCTCAGTGTTTCCAATCAACACTCCCGTTGCCGAAACACTTCTTTTGTCACTGGGTCACGGGTAGGCACTTTTCCATACTTCCATTTCACCATAAAGTACTCTCTCAGTTTCCAAGGTTTGTACAACACGTGTGAAAACTCAATGGCTTTCCTTAGAGCCCGATCCTGAGCAAACTCGCGTGGTGGCGTTTGCCAACCCCTTTTATGTTTCCCGACTGATCCAATGAACGGCTCATAGACTCACCATCATTGCGCCCCGTTGCATAACGGCTGAGTTTCACTACGGGCTCAAAGCTCCATCTTTGCTTGACAAAGTAGGTTGTTATCGGTCAAATGGATATATCATCTCGGCAACGCAAACCAAACTACTCCTTTTCGGATACTAGAACGGACACACACATTTCGATTTCAGGGCATGACTACAAGTTAACAAAGACAAACCGGGACAAACATGGCTCACAAGTGGCACATCAACTGACTCAAGCCAACCGTTTTGGTACTTGAAGTTTATCTTTTGGTCCAAAGATGAGCCGCTAACGGGCCACCAAAATCTTTGTGGAGTTTGAGTTTATGTAACCAGCAACACTTAATGGTCCACGTTTGTAGGTACAACGGTCTGATCCCGCGATTGCCGGAGAAAGCAGCTGTCATTGTTTCACAGGCAAAATCTTTGTTCTCGTTTAGCTTCGGACTACCCAGCTGCTTGGCAAGTCTAGATTCGGTTGTGCGTGTTGTTGTGCTACAGTCTTCACATATGCCTCACCGCTGGATGTCTGGAACAAAGACGGCGATATCACAACACAATTTGAGAAAATTCAATGGAAACAGGAGATAATCATAAGTGTTGTACATTATTAAGGCTATTAATACCAATCCTAAGAATACTGGCTATCCGAACAATCATTACCCATTCATCATTAATGATTCCGCCTCATCGTTGCATTATCTCAACCTAGGGGCTGTACTTCTTCCACTCAATCTTTGACACATCCTTGTAGCACTTGGAGTCAAGAGCGTACTTGTGACTGGAATACGACCCCTTGGGGACAGGCTCCAGCTCAGCACACTGGGGCACAAGGCGGATGGGAGCACAGCCCTTGGGGATGTTGCGCTGGATCTCCATGTTCTTGCCGATTGTGAGGTGGGCTTGCTCAATCACAATGAAGTGCTTGCCACGGTAGTACTCCAAGCTCTTGTTACATGCCACAAAAGTCTCGGGCAACAGATACGTGTATGGGTCCTCGAGCCGGTTCAGCTGTACGCCGGGGGTGCCGGGCTCGAAGTTGAGTGTAGCACTGAAGCGGTTCTTGTCCTCCTTATCGGCCACGAGGGCGATGCCGTTGGGGGTCAAGGGAGTGCCGCCGTCGCTGATGACAGTAGCCTCGCCGTTTTGGCGTTCCTCTTTTGTGCCGTTTTGGTAGAAGACGCGGCCGTCCTTCTCGATGACTCCAACAAGGGCGAGACCGGCTCCGGTGTGGATGCTGGTGATTTGGGTGTTGTGGATGGGAGGATTGAAGTCCTTGGAGTGGTCTGTCACGTTGACGACGAGCTTGAAGCCCTTTGATGTTGAGCGTGAAGGGTATTGAGGGTTCACGTTGATGTGAGGCTGTACCGGTGAGGCAGCTGCAAGGCCGAGGAGGCTGAGGAAGAAGGTTGAGGTGAGCATTATTTGTGTAGAGTCCGGAGAGACAGGACGAGAGATGGTGAAGAAGGGTAGACTTGGGGAGCGTCGATTGAAGGGAGGATAAGAAGACAAGAGTCAAATCAATGTCTTGTCTGTGGTGTATGTAGTATTGATTGAAGTTTGATGATACGAAACAACCAAGAAAACAAAGAGCGGACGGACGTCAAGTCTTAAATGTCTTCTCAAGATGGTCTTCGTCCGTCGATAGCTGAGGTGAGCCGATGTAACGATCAAGTTTCCGTGCCAGCTGGAGCCGGCCGTCGATCAAAGGTGGCTGGCTAGCATCGCTAGCGGGTCCTCGGTGGGCCGGGCGCCATTAGTGGTCAGAGTGAGACCCGCTCTGGTGGATTACAGGGGGTTTAGCGAAGGCTACAGGGATCGCCGGTGCGGGGAGTCCCCTGTAGCCCGCTGTCGTTGTCAAATCGGGGCGTAGGTTGTCTTTAATACGAGGGGTCCTGCCGCATATTTCGTCATTGGGTGGATGGTTCTCTCCGGCCGATACCGCCAACCTCTAGTATTAGACATGAGCCGAGACTGACGATATTTGGGCCGTTATAGATAGATAGGTAAATATTCAAGCCTAACTTAGCTAATTGACTCAATTGAGATGATATTCAAGTTCAAACGGACCCAAGTTAGAGAATGATTATCCTCATGAAAGATCCAGTTGTTCTGACGTCAACAAATTAGGATGCTCAATTCCGTTTGTTTCAAAACATGACGAAGATCTACGAAACCCAGGGATCCCAGTCCAACAGCCATTGAAGATCCGATATCTATACCTAATTGACTCCCTTTTCACCCGTAAATGCCATGCTTGCGTCACATGTTACGATATCTATTCTATCGGCTTTTCTCGCTGACGAAACCCAAATCTGTGGATCTGTTACTCCTTCAGTCGGTCGACATGTAACTACTGTACAGGCGAGACCGATGCCAAGGACTAGGATACGATGTTCTTTGTTAAACAGCACGGAAGATGGCCTCAGCCTCGTGTTACCCGAAATGGCGGTCCTGATGGTCGTTCCGTTTGTCACACGTTGAGCTCATTGCGTCGCGTGGCATTGCAGCCGCAGGGATTGAGTCTTACTAGCTTTTGTCAACGTTTATGACGTTTCTGTCTAAGATCTCAACAGATCTTTACGAGATGGCTGTTTCATCTTTTCGAGATGATATCACCAGAGACATTGTAAATGTCACTACGATGATCCTTCGTATCTTGCTGTAGATTATATCATAAATGTGGTTCACTTTAACTAGGTACGCAGTGATCCGGGAATTCTGCCGATATTAGATTACCAGTATTCCGTTAATAGTATCATAAGAGTTGGGATTTTCGAGCGTGCATCTTTTTAACGCGAGCTAAATCTCGATATCATGCAACTAAACTGAAGCATAACGTTACTCGGCAGCTTAGTGAAAACACCATCATGATCATATGATGCGGGTCGGCCCATACTTCTCATGATTTGAAATGGCTTTCGGCTAGTTTATATCTATTCTTGATAACCATATCCTCAATTCATCCTAGGCTAGGAACTGAGTTTGCTCATGCCTTCAACCGCGTGGTTTGGCCGTGGGGCATGTATACAGTCTAGACCTGAACAGTTGACGACATTCTCAATTCATATTCCACTTGTTATAGTTTATTATGTACATAATTAATTTACCCCAACCTCTGGCTTGATGACATTGTGGAGGTGGTTGTAACGTCTGATCCAAATAATAAAGCGTAGCTTGCCACAGCATTGATGCGATGAGTGAACTACATGTTCTCTTCTCTCCTAAAGTTGATATCTCGAGAAAAGATAATCCAGGCACCGTAAGCTGACAGGTGGTGTTGGTTCAAGCTTATTACACTTCACCAGGCACAAGTTGTGCATTTTCAACCCTCCTGTCCAATAAGCAACCGTGAGAACTCTCAAAGAGATAACATAACCACACCATAAAACATATCGCGTCAACACCAAGAAATTGTCTCCTCAGCCCGTGCCGTCTAAGCCCAGGTTCCCGCTGGTCCCGGCCTGAATGCAACCAACCCACCAATAAGCCTCAACTAACACTGGTAGGCCTCCCCTAGCGGGCATTATTACACTTTGAACCAACAGACACGTCCAACCAAATCCCAATGACATGATTGCTGACCTCCAACTGAGGGGTATGAGAGCTATCATTGGAACTTGCCGCGCCAAGGGGCTGCAAAAGAGCTGTTCAAGGTGTCATTCTCAATTGATGCCGAGACAGAGGGTTTGCATTCAGAAAAAGGTCATGGCAGAATATAAAATGAGTGCGTTTTCTCTGAAAGATTCTTTGCGAGTGCATCCTCTTTGCAATCGCACTCGCGCCTAGCACATGAGCGACTCTCCTCAGTTTCCCCAGCTTCAGGACGAGCCTACGGAATTAAGTTTCGTAGGCTCGGACAATTCACTCAGCCGTAAGTTAAGTGTCAAGCTCGAGTCATTATACTTGAGGCTACTCCACCGGCCGCTTTTCCTTTACTGACGGTGCATCTAGTCTCAACAGACTTCGGAGCTTTGTCCACCGTGACATGCTCTCAGGATGTGGATCAGGGTCTTGACTTGGATTCCTGGCCGCAGGATGCCGTTTCTCTTGATCCTTTGATGGAGCAAGAGGATATTCTTGGCATGGCTGTGCCTTCAGCCATGGACAACTTGTCAGATTTCAATTTCGCAGAGCCAATGATTGGGATGGATTCGCATCTCAACGATATCGACCCAGTTCAATTCGACCTTTCTTCTTCCCCCCTCTCATTTCTTGATCTTTCTCCAGCCTCATATGAGATGCATCCAGGACATGTATCGCTCTCTGGTTCAGCAGACGCCACAACCGCTCTATAGAACGCAGGCGCTGTGTACAACCAGACGGACGATGCCATCCTTGATGAATGTTCTCCTATGGCTTTAGGAAGTGACGGAACACACATACACCCTCTTGATCTTATCGCTTCAGACTTTGAGTCCCCTCCTGCCGACACCTCGACAGACAACAGCTCAGGTTCAGAGACACGCAGCACGGAAAAGTTCAGGGAAGATGATGTGACTCGTCTGAAAAAGGACGAGTGTGTAGAGAATGGAAGATTTCTCTGCAATTGGCCCAAATGCGATAAGTCCTTCGTTGAAAATCGCAAGCGGAAGTGAGTTAGACAGGCACTCTTTGAAATGCCCATCGCTAACGAGACTTAGCAATCATCTTCGAACTCATTCCAGACCTGTTCACTGTTCCTGGCCTGGCTGTGGTGTTAGAGATGCTTGGCAGAAGGATATGCGTCGACATTACAGGACGCATCGCTCAAGCAAGTCGTTTCCGTGCTCGTTATGTGACGAGTGGTTTACGAGGAATTGTAATCTGAAGAGACATATGCGAGAGGCGCATGATGGGAAGAAGAGAGTGAGGGTTAGGAAACTGTAGCTAGTCGGTCCTTTTTATAGTGTGTATTGAGAATTGAACCCTGTTTGATCTTACTATCGCGAGTTGCCTCAGAGCAGACAGCCTTTGATTTATACATAAAAGCTGTTGAAAGAAACTTATACTATCGTACTATTTAACTCTCTTTTCAAAGTTCTTTTCATCCATCACGGTTCAATTAAGCACCTAATCCTACACCTCCATCGGACTCATCGTCATCGTCACTATATTCATCACTACACTCGTCTTCATTGAGATGTTCCAATGATGCAGAATCTGTAAGTAGCTGTCAGCTATATCAGGTATAACAAACTGTGGCATATACTCACCATCACTCGATTCATCCCCACTATCAAGTATTTCTTCAGTTTCAACTTTATCAAGGCTTGAAGACTCAAGAATCTCTGTAATGTTCGTTACCGAGTCTGGCTGCCATGGCGTAGGTCGTTGATGAGTCACAATTTGCTCCTCAACGGCTCTGCTCAGCTCACTACTAAGCATACCCAAAGCACGGCGTTGGTGCTCCCAGTGCTCATTCTCCCTTCCACCCGGTAGCTCAACGGGTCTCCAGTTGAGACACGCCTTTTGGTGTGACTCGAGTTCCTGGAACTTCCCAGGGTGATATCTGAAGTAGAATTTGCAGCAGAGACATGCGAGCTTGCTACAGGCGATGTAGCGATCACCATCCACGAATTTTCGTTTATTGCGATGAAACTCCTCAAGCATCTGTATCTCAGCATGCACACGTGCTTTGCCTTTGTCCTCATCGTACATGGACCTGATGGCTTCCTCGAGTTTCATTGGCCCATCTAGTCGAGCAAGGTAGTTCTGCATCTCCTCAAGGCGGGGATCACCAGCTCGTAGCATTCTCTTCAGGATTGAGTTCAAGTTCCTGAGACCATCTGCTACTGGCACGAGTGCAGGGGAAAAGGCTTGAACTCGTTTTATCTCGTACGAGTTGAGGAGGTGTCCTAACATCAGCGAATCTTGGACAAGGTTCGCCGGTACACGGACTCTCTCAGATAGGCGGCCGATAAAGTGTCTGACTGCTCTAAATGCCTTTGCAGTCTTTTGAGGGGCTACTTTGAATTCCCGGCTCAAAATCTTCAAGGTCGTCATCTGAGGATCATGGCGAGCATTGTAGGCGGTATGGCACAGAGTCAAGGTATCGGTTCCAGTGGCAGAAAATTGAGAGAGCCAATCCAACAGCTCGTTCACTTTTGCTAATATGTTAGCTACGTCTCTTCATATTGTTCATGATAACTTACCGGATGCTTGGGCGGTTGTACCATTTTCCTTCAGGTACTCCTTACAGTACCTTGCAGCCTGTGACAATAAATTGCGTTCTTTCTTCAATCTCGGTGCTGCAAAGTCAAGGCATGTCTTGACAAGCTTGTCACTCAGTGTTTTTCGATCCTCTTCAGTCTCCTTTGGGCCCCTCCGAAGCTGTTCAAGAACACCAGTGAGAAATACGATGACCTTGTCATTTGGCGTCACGTTGGCTGCAATCCAGAAAATAACACCCTGTGGCTGAGACTCGAGGGCAATTGAAGTTGTGGTATCTCCGCCTTTTCGATAATCACATATGAAACTCAAGCTCTTGAGGAACCTCCTCCTGGCGCTCTGGATGTCAGTTGGAGTCTGGGCGGTGACTGTATGAGGTCCATCACTTCCTTTCAGGATACCGAAAAGGGCAAGGTTCTCAAAGAGACGGGATAGAATCCTTTCATACTGGTCGAGTCTGGGTTTTCCAACGCCCATGGTTCTGACTGTGTCTGTTTGATGGTGAAGATGGCAGTGTAGAATGTGCACAACAATGACGACAGGAAACAAACTCAAGGGAACAAAAGAAGGATTTAGCTTTATATAATGTTATCATAGACTAACTACTTTATTATTACTGCTTTACTTTTAGTTGAAAGTGTAGCGCCCGATGGTTGAAGCCCCTTCCATATTTTATGTTGGTGGGCCTCCATTATGTGTGTTGGTAAGTGTAAGGCAGAATGGTGATTTGGTGGTATTGAGGCTGGGTTGACCCTTGCTATCAGCAAACTTCCAAGGATTCCAATAGTAAGTGGAAAAACTAGACAGACTGTGTATAAGTCAGAGGCTGCGTTTCATCGAATCCAGATACTCATACTCGCTTGACGTGACGTAGGCAGTCGGGCTGTACTGTAGATGTTGGTAGAGTTGGGTTACATGCTCATCATCAGCTGCTGTGAAGAAGTAAAATCCATTTCCATGATCTACATACCATTATAGTGAAAATGTGTGTCAATGTTTCTTCACTGCCAATTCCATACAACTTGCAAAATCTACCTCATGACAAGTGGTGGTGGTGGTGGTGTAAGTGGTGCATCCAAAGTTGAAAAGGCCAAACTTTGTGACCCCTCTCCGTGTCTCACCCATTTGCGTTCATAACCAAATGATATGTATACTGTAGCAGCAAGAGATTGTTGACTCAAGAAATGCAGGATCCATTTACTTGTCTAATTTACTGTACATTGAATATCTGAGCACATCGATCTCGTTTTAGATCCCTGTTTCACAAAACCAAAGCTATGGTATGGAGCTTGTCTCATCCAAGTTAAACACCTACTTAAGACAGCCGTTCATGATCGAAAGTGGGTCAAATAAACCCTGACGATGCCTACTAGACACTGCACAGTCCGTACGGATAGTGTATTAGTGTTTGGATGTTTTAGCTTAATACATGGCTTCAAGCTAACCTTGGAAGAATCTCAGGGCAGTGATACGAGCCTCCTCTCCTTCTCCTCTGAATACCAACGAATGGACCATTAACTCCTGACTTGACCTGAGTGCGAGCAACGCGAAAACATGCACCGCA
>JABFFJ010000519.1:0-20428 GCA_013623715.1 Fusarium verrucosum | reverse complement strand
TAATAAAAATAATAACTTAGCATTAATTACTAGTGTCAAAGCTACTGTCGATCCTATCCCCATCGAGTCTAAGACGATAGTATCGCCCAACAACGGGCCGGCAAAAGCTTGTGTCTGAGTCGGGACCGGGATTTGCACCGGAAATGTTCCGACCAACACTTCGCGTCAAAGACTTAGTGTGATTCACCAATTGGAGATGTCTTGGATTTGGTCAATACCGGTTTCCGTGGTGAACCTTGCTTATCTGTCATAACTGCTTTCTTGAGCAGTACCAATGTTACAAATCTCAGGTAAATTGTTGCTGTCTTTGAATATATAGATACTTCGAATATAGGTTTGGAACACATGAAAGTTCTGCTGGAAGCAGATGGGATGAAAACTTGAAAGATAGAGAGAAGGGAAATGAAGAGCACGAGGCATGGTGTATAGGAGGCAAATTGGGTGTCTGATGTATAAAATCCTTTGTTCCTTCCGAAAGGCCGGGGAATTTAGGTTCGGTCACGAAGCAAGGCTCTGCTCTGCATTATGCACGTCAATTCTAACACGGTGGCTCACCTCGACAAGTCAATATTATATTTAGAGTAAAACTGTTCGATAATCCACCTATTCTATACAGCAATTAACTTTCTCACGCCTAACCCCATCAAGCATTATGAGTTTTGTAATACACTAGGCAGTCTATAGAAAGAATATAAGAGCCGCCTGGGGAAGCATTACAGCTCAGCTCTGGTCCGGCTTTGTAAAAATGGGTATCATATCACCATTATAAATAATAAGATAACTGAATCTCCGGTGGCCAAGGCCAAGACCATCGCCATATGGCATCTGATCGATCGTATTATCACCAGTGAGGAAGCTGGATGTCGCAGACCTGATCATCGCCTCTTCCAATATGGCATTCAACAACCCGGGCCTTCTACTATTGTCACACGCATGATAGGCCAGGCAATGACGCACAACCCACACCTCCAGGTTACCAGTCATAATTACAGCATACATATCAAGTACAGGCGGCTTGTTCTGAATAATAATCCAGGCAATGCAGACCTTTTGCAAGAAGTTGCTATCCTCCTATAAAGGCATTATCATAATCCGATGCAAGATCGTCCAAGGGCAGCACTCAATTAGCTTCGTTATACAATACCGATCTTGGCTAATCAAGCAGGTATCAGACAAAATACCATAGTCACTTACTGACGAGGACATTGATCGTATGTATTGGCTTTTGGTGATTTTACGCTAATCAATCTTCGATTGATGAGCATACTGTTATCTTTTTTATAAGAAAGAAAAAGGATAAGCAGGGAAAGAGGGTTAAGAACAGGCAGTAACACTGGGTAGTTAGTTCTGACTTTGCTGATCTGAGCTCTTTCACTCTGGTCCAAAAGGCTGGAAAGAATATAAAGTTGTGATCAGAATCTCCAAGTTTCAGTTTTCCTGCCTCATGGTTGATGTTTTCAAGTTGTCCTGCTTTATGTTTCGCCCTTGCATCCTCGAATCCGGATTGTGATTGGATCATTGTCTGGTTGGCTCTTGGTTCTTGTGACAGAATTATTGGCAATGTTCGAGTGGTGAGAAGAGTTGGGATATGCGAATTTGATTGCGCCTCGTATTTCTCGTCGCATTGCTCAAGTTCGCCTTTCAATGGACAGCTGCATCTATAAGAGTTGAAGATTCGCTCTCTCACATTGGTTGATATAGCGACTTCCACAGACAGCTTGTTCGTCGGCGAGGCCAGTCCCCAATGCTGGAATTGACTCGCACTACGGGACAAGAAGGGAATTAACCGACGTCAAGACGGTCTTGGTAGGACAAATTAGTTGGGAAGAGGCGCACCAGTCACTGTCATGTATTGTGAGCATTTAGAGCTATCTCAAGAAAACTCGTCCCGTGCCAGGTCTCTCATCTCTCTCAGTAACTACCGTGCCGCATGTCGAGGTAAAAGTTCAACCAGTCCTTCAACAGACCCGCGTACTTTACTCCCAATTGTTGGGCGGCTCGCACACTAACAAATTCATAGATTCTTTGGTTTACCCTTTCTGGTTTTCTGACACAATACGTTTCTGGAATACTGTGCACTATAGGACGAGTCTGGAGCTGACGTTAGGTCCAACCGAAGCACTTTAGCGGCCGCTAATGTCATTATTCATAGTCCTCGGTTTTGGTAAAAGCACTCAAAACAAACTCTTTTACAACTAGGTAGATATAAAAAGGCAATGAAGTCAGAACTGGATAAGCAACAGTCCACATCCCAGTCAATAGTGGGTGTCTTGTGGCTAAGGCGATTCCATTACGAGTCAGGCTCATATTTCAACTCCAATTGCAGACCCCGGAGGACATTGTCCGGCATTCCCTTTGGATGGCAACGCCCTCATATATGACTCGTTAAGGTGGAGGGCATGGGTTCCCTGTATGTATTGAGCAACGAGACTAGGTGGGGGCAAGTAAAGGAAATGAAATGGTTGGTTAGATATTTCGCATAGTAGTTTGTATATTGTATACAAACCCGGGCCGGAATAATACGTACAATCAACAAACCTAAATCTCTGGACCGGAACAAAAATATGATACGATATATCCGTAATTATGAAAAGGCAACTGTAACGGCTTCTCGGACAGCGGTTAAGCGAAACTGTATCTTTATGCACCTGCAAAGGTTATATCGTGTGACAGATGACACATGTGTATCCTGGCCTATCTGGCAGTCGGTCCTCCTTAGTTGGCCGGGGGGTCCAGAAATAAACCAGACTCTGCACAATACAACTCCATGCTGTGAGAGTCCGGTTCATTTTTGGACCCCGAGGGCTGGCTCTGGCGTGGTGAGTTGGTCTATCGGAACAAACCTTATTTCAGTCCTCATGCATGCTTGGCACAACCTGAACTCTATTTGTATAGCCGTATAATCCAGACATTTTAATTAAATTGCTTGTCCCGTATTAATTCCTTAGACCGCTTGCCGGTTTCCATGTGCCCAAGGATTCAGCCTGTTTATACCTATATACTACGAATATGCCTGTGGGCCAGGCGTCAGGTATCAAGGCATACGACATATATTTAAGTTCGCACTAATTGACCCCTTGCAAGATGCAACCTCAACCAGGGCCAGCCGGCTTCAGGGCGGTCAATCATTATATAAATGAAAGTCGTTCTCTAGTAGCCTTTCACTCCACTCACATTCTTTCACATCCTCAAAGGTCACTGAATACACCTCCTACACAATGAAGCTGCACGTTCTCTTCTTCGCTCCAGTTGTTCTCGGCTGGTGGGTAAGTGTTTCTGCTTCCAGGCATAGAATGTCTCTAACGTTTTACTAGAACTGCGTCCTTCCTCAAGGCCGTGGCGATAGCGGCCGCTGCCTTCAAGACGGTAACGAGAACGGTTATTCTGCTTGCTCGGGGGTATGTACATATTCTTTTCTCGACGCCTCGTGAGCTATGCTAATTTCGATTTCGCAATAAGGATTTCCCATGCAAAGTCCAAGGAAACGGATGCCAGCCTCTCGGCGGCGGAATTGCAAACTGCTCATAAGCATGTTGACACGGCTTCTCACGAAGAGACAGTCCATCTATTGACGGGTACATAGAATATATGAATTTTAAGCAAGTTCAACGTTGAGTATAAATAACTTAGACCTTTGTACATAAATCGAGCTGTTTCTCAAACCCATCAGTCATGCCATATATCACATCCCAAGAATGCCAAGTCTTTCATCCACAATGCTTTTTCTTGTCTTGACGTCTCTCAGCGAGTCACAATCTAGAGCTTCGAATCGCACACGACCATTGACCCGCTATTCGTTCATGTCTCCAGTTTGCGCCCCCGAGCTATCGCCATTTGAGGGTTGATCCGGCCACTTACAACAAGGATCTCAACGACATGATCCAATAATATTTGTGTCTCCGCCAACCTCGGCCTACGCCGTACGGGGCATGGGCTGAAATTATTCAGTAGCACAAAACTTACACATGGACGACCAAAGCCAAAACCTCGGCTTGACATTTTGCGGTATTTTTGTCCTGATTTGTTCCTTTTGACGAATCTTGCTGAAAATAGTCATTTCTCATTTTGGTTGCAAGCTCATCTTTTACGCCTTGATTGAGATCTCAGCTTGCAAGATGGCTGCTCCTGACCCTGAAAGAGACTCCAAATCCGCACCGTCTGTCACCACCAATGACCAGCAGGTTGGCTTCCAAAATGTCTATGACGAAACTCACCGAAAACTCAAGGGCCGCCATATCCAACTTATTGGAATTGGCGGGACCATTGGCACCGTTCTTTTTGTATGTTTGCCCTGTATCTGTTGTTCCAGCTCCTTGTGGCGGTTCCCAATTCTTCACTAGACTGACTATCCATATTTCCAATGACTAACATTTCATAGGTTCAACTTGGAAAAGGTCTAATGCAAGGCGGTCCTGCAAGTCTTTTTATCGCCTTCTCTTTCTGGTGCCTCATCGTCCTCACAATCACTATGTGCATTGCCGAAATGGTCTCTTACACGCCAATCTCGTCTCCGTTCGTCCGATTTGCAGGATTCTATGTCGACGAGGCTCTCGGCTTTGCTTCAGGATGGAACTTTTTTATTTTCGAAGCCGCTCTCGTGCCCTTTGAAGTGACGGCGTGCCACTTTATCCTTCAATTCTGGACCGATGCGATTCCAGTCGGTGCGACTATCGCCGTGATCATCGTGTTGTATGCGCTTATCAATCTCATGGCCATCCAGTATTTCGGGGAGATTGAGTTCTGGGCTGCTATTGGAAAAGTGATTTTGATCGTCGGACTGATCCTTTTCACATTTGTCGTCATGGTTGGTGGCAATCCTCAGAAAGAGGCATTTGGTTTCACGCACTGGAAGGATCCGGGAGCCTTTGCTGAGCTATACTATGAAGGTTCACTGGGCAAATTCGTCGGTTTCATGGCCTGTCTTATCCAAGCAGCTTTCTCCATTGCTGGTCCTGATTATGTTGCAATGGCAGCTGGAGAAGCAGAAAATCCCCGCAAGATTCTCCCGCGAGCTTTCAAAACCGTCTTTTACCGGTTGACATTCTTCTTTATACTTGGATCCCTCTGCGTAGGCATTCTAGTGCGGTATGATGATCCCAACATGATCGCTGCATTCAGAGATGGCAAGTCTGGAGCTGCTGCTTCACCATACGTCATTGCTATGGACCGTCTCGGTATCAAGGTTCTGCCTCATATCGTCAATGCCATGATCCTTGTCTCGGCCTTTTCTGCTGGAAACTCTTACGCATTCTGTGCGACAAGGTCTCTATATGGCCTAGCACTTGAAGGTAAAGCCCCCAAATTCTTGAGGACATGTAGCAGGAAAGGCGTTCCTATCTACTGCGTTGCCGTTGTTCTGGTCACTGCCCTCCTTGCATTTCTTCAGCTTTCGAACAGTTCGGCTGTTGTATTGAGCTGGTTTGTCTCTTTGGTCACTGCCTCTCAGTTGATCAACTTTTCCGTCATCTGTTTTACGTACCTTTGCTTTTACCGTGCCACAAAGGTGCAAGGGTTCGATCGATCTGTGCTGCCTTATGTTGCGTGGTATATGCCATATCCTGCATACATCGGCCTTGTGGCAACCTTCATCATGACATTTGTCGGAGGATATACGGTTTTTCTGCCAGGGAAGTGGGATCTTCCTAGCTTTCTCTTCTCGTAAGTATCTCACTCTCGTGAAGACGACACGACTAATGGCCGCAGATACACCTCGGTCGCATTATTTCCAATTCTCTATATCGGATGGAAAATCACACACAAGACCAAGATTCTTAAGCCCACTGAGATTAACCTTGGGCAGAACCTGGGACCAATTGAGGAGTATGAGAAAAACTACAAGCCTCAACCGCC
Organism: Fusarium verrucosum; assembly: GCA_013623715.1. Taxonomy (NCBI): domain Eukaryota; kingdom Fungi; phylum Ascomycota; class Sordariomycetes; order Hypocreales; family Nectriaceae; genus Fusarium; species Fusarium verrucosum. The sequence goes on along the minus strand of JABFFJ010000519.1, from coordinate 14,578 downwards.
AGGGTAAGAACAATCCCGATTCATCACGAATGGGCAACCTGCTAATAATCCCAAATAGAAACTGGTTCGAGAAGGTTTTACATTTCTTTTTTGGTTGAGTGGAAATTGCATTAGCCTTTAAGGCAATACAATAGACCAACCTCTAATTGTAACTTGGAATCGAATGATAGAAGCATTGTTTAAGTTACGAGTGTTTTGCCATGATACCCTGGTTAAGGAATATAGAATTCTAGTCCGTCAAATCGTGCTGGCCTATTTTAATTCACTGTGATATTAGCTTGAAAAAATACTATTAAAAATCGAAAGTCCACGCGCGTGGAGCAAGCAAGCGAGCATAATCAACGACTTCAGTCAACTGGCATGCTAGGAGCGAGCATGGATTATTCAAGAGTTTGCATTGTCTAAAGAAACAATACTATATTTTATGACAAGCGCAGTCAGATTACAACCATTTGCGCGAGCCATAAATTGGGCTTTTAAAATGCTCACGGAACCTAGAGCACCAACAACTCCTCCACAGGCGACTATTCCACCGGCCCAACGCACTATAGTCCACAGTCTTATTAAATTCGAAGCTGTTAGGCAAGCACATACGCTACGAAGACTGTGCCACTGTACCTGTCCCAAGGTTCATGACATGAGTTCCTTTCGGATCTAGGGCGCTTCGTTTCGAGCAACCTACCCTAAGGATCACGTTTACGCCTTATGCAGTATCGCAAATATGGATATACAACCACGATATTACGACTGAGTATCTGACGCAGAAGTTTATATCGAATTCTACCTCGAGCAGATCAACAGCCCTTTCTCGAGCCGTTACACTTCCTTCAGTACGCGGGACTATCAAAATGAGAACCAGCAAAGGCCGGACTACCTACGAGGGTGCCAAACTTTCCAGCTTGTGCGGAAGCCTTCGGAGGGCGTTTAGAGGTTTGTGCGTCTCATCATGGACGGAAAGCGAAGATGTGGAAGGATTGCATAGAAAATGCTGGAGATATCTCTATTTGCGATCAAAGTCTGTCTACAGCATCACTTCGTGTGGACTCCATCACGGACATGAGTCCAATTCTGCACCCGACAAGATACACCTACTTTCCTCCAGGGCCGTTACGAAATGTCGAACGACGCATTCCAGACTTCGGAGAATCCTTACCACAAAGACTCTCATGCGAGCTTTAAAATGGCCAATGCTTTCTATCACGCTAGAATTCCAGGTACAGTGTGGAATAAACTTGAATTGATCAGAGTGGGAAGACTTTCTTTATATCTCCACCTGTCAATCATGGTTTCTGGGGAAAATAGCAAGTACGAGGGGAGTCTTGGGGACTTTCCCAAGAACATATGCTGTGAATTTGAAGCACTACATGGAGGCATGATATCTGGAAGATCAGCCTTATTCCAGGTTCTTTTTGAGAAACATCAAGGATAGGTCTTTAGAGGGGACTGATTGGCCACCTAATTCTTCGGATGACCTTCGTCGTTTCGCGAGGAAAGGCATATGAGTGGAGTGGCACGGACAACGGGAAATGAGTTTGGAATAGTTCCACCAGAAACAATGGTAGGGGACATAGTGTTGCTTACTGGTTGTTATTACCTCCCTTTAATTTGGAAGGTGCAGGGTCATTATATTCATGTCGGGCATGTTGGATTCGCTGAGAAGGTTTTGACGAGAGGATTGATCAGCACAAAGCAGGCCAGGCATATCTAGAACGCATAGAACTCCGATAGGACATTGTTAAGCAATTTGACATTAGTTAACTACCCTAGATCAAGTTTCAGTGAGCATTGTAGATGATCCAGAACAGATATTATATAACTTAAGCTCCAGCTGACAGGTCAGCCCGTTGCGACTGACCACCATCTCTTCATGCCAGCCATTGAGCACCTGGGAGGTGACATGTATTTTCTGATCCTCAGGGTTGAAGTGACAAATATTGGTCGCTAAGCATCTTACGAGTTGCTTTTCGATGCCTCCAACACGGTGAGAAATTCAAACTGCTAGATCGTGGTCGATATGCAGATCGGGGTGATGACTTCGTGTCGCTGTCTTAGTCGTGATTGTCTTGAAATATTCGAGTATACTCCAAACAAGAATAGAACACAGACTTAGTGTGTCAGCCTACAAAGGACCTCCATGATTACATGACTGCGAGGACCCATCAGGCATGATTACCAAATGTGCTACCGGCGAGAGTGGTGAGCCACTCGGAGATATGTGCCTGACTGTGTATCGAAGCAAATGCATGCAATATCTTACTGGGTTGTTATCTTATTGTTTACAAGGGTTATATGTCAACAACCAAACGAGTAAAAGGTCACCAAATAGGTATAAGGTCCAGTGTGTCTCGGCAATGCAGCCGAGAAAAAGTATGGTAAGCATGCATCAACAAGGAACATTCCGACCATGATCCGATTATAACACGGGTTTTGGTGCTTTCTATTCCATCTAGTTAGTTCACGTAAGGCTGGGTAGCCTTTCAAACACATGCCAAGGTTGCAATAAGCACTGTCATAATTGCGGAGGTTACCATCGTGAAGGGTAGAGGCCGTCTACCCACTAGTTGGTATTCTAGAAATAGAGCCGTTGTAACTCTCCGAATCGGTGGTTCTTCGCAGAGATCTCCATATGAGGCTGCTTCCGCGGCACTTTGAAGGTTGTACCGGCTGCACGACAGATCCTGGCCGTCTTGGCATTGACAACACAACTCGCCAAGAATTTGGAGATGGTCTCGTATGACAAAGATTTGATTGCGATACGAGGAGGATCGTTTTGTGTGACTTGATGGTGTCTTGAGCTGATTGTGCCTTGGTTGTAGGACAAGTCTGAGGTGATACAGAGGAAGGTAAATGAAGGAGAAGGCGAAGCTACGGGAGAATTGAACTGATGGTGTTCATTCCGATACTATTTTTTGCTCAAATGAGACTCGGGTGTATGAGTTGGAGTTATTTTGGTATAGCCAAGGAAAATACATGAGTTATGCCGCTATGAGTAATTCTTTTTATTCAACTTTTCCTACGCAATTCATGTGAAATCGATCAATGTATAGGTGATTCTTGATTCCTTTTTATACTTTTTATATATCGATCGGCAAAAACTCTATCTCGATATCATTTATAAATCTTGATCGCGGAAAACTCAAAACTAATGATATCTTCAACTTCTCGGAAACTCGGCTCAGGCCGGAAAACTATTCCCGCCCGGTTGAATGCATGTGAATGGAGTTTCGGAGAAATTTCCAAGATTATTCTTTTAGTCAGCCTTCAGTGGAACTTTCCGACAAGGTTGAAGAGATCCAGGTCAAGGAAATCGGTCGTCTCACCTAAGCTGAAGAAATTTGCAGATAAAAAAAACAGTTTTAAGGTACAGGGTAGTAGATCTTTTCAGGTGATTGGAGTCTTGTATAGACAACAAAGAGGCAGATGCTCAAGCTCATTGGACCTCGCAATAGTTGCAGCGGTAAATGATACGATACTCTGCAATTCAAGAAACAGGGCCCATCTCACCGCATCAGAGTCGAGTGATTGATCGCTCAACGAGCATTTCCCCGATGGAACATCGTGGTACAGCAATAGGCCAGAAATCGATAACATTTTTTGCATGAATTATCGCGGGACTTTATGGATAAAAACCTCAGTATCTATCGGGTGACTTGTCTGGGGTTACAACTAGAGTGGGCTCCCGGCAGATCAATGTCACGATCTGATAAGGCTGTTGGATTCTCTCCTCGCGACGGTTACACCCAGAGCGGGAGGCGTTCAGAGGATCACCATGGCACAACAGAACGAAACAACCCAATGGGAGGCTCTCGTGACGGCACAGGCGAGTCACGATGACGGACGATAGGGATCTAGTGACTCTATCACCTCGGGTCCCTTTGAAACGTGCGCCGCACAGGGATTCCGCATGTGGAGTTTGGGCCCGCCGATCGCTCTAGGACAAACGCAGACGACTCCCACGTCATCCGCAGCGTGGCTTAAGGGGGCCCAAGCATTGGCTGCTGCTGGCTAGACCCTTGTCTAGGTCTTGGGTTTGGGGCCCAGACATTCTCGTCCGTCCATACAACATCCGCCTTTTGCTATTGCATTGCATTGCCTCGCATTGCATTGCTCTGCTTTGAAAAAAAAAAGAAGATAACATATAAACCCATGTGAAGTTCCTGTCTGTTCTTGTGTCTGGTGAAAATACTCCCATCACAGGTCAGGCACAGACACTTCTTCTAAGTCTCTCTGCCGTGCGTAAACTGGTGTTACGCATTTATTTCTCGCATCTCTTTCTCTCCTCCCGAGGGCATTTTCGGTCTCGTACAACACAACACAACCATGAGACTCCAATCCCCTCTCCTCACAGTGGCCACCGTATGGCTGGGCCTCTGTTCTTCTGTCTTGGCAAAGCCTGTAGCCAAGTCAGTTGCTCCTCCATCCACCCGGGACACCTCTGGCTCTTTATCTCTCAACCACGATAAGGCCTCCTTCACCTTCGACTACTCAACAAAGAACCCCAACAAGGCCAACTGGATTGGTATCTACTACACCGCCGGCGGTGGCCCTGTTGACCAGAAGAAGGGCTCGTCCAATTCCATCAAGTGGAAGTGGGCTCCTCATGCCAAGGGCTCTGTTACCCTTGACTGGAACAGCCTTGAGCCTGGGAGCTACACGGCCTTCTTCCTGGCCAACAACGGTTACACATGGCTCGCCAAGCCCAAGGTGGTCTACAAGAGACGTGAAATTGGTGGTGATGTCAAGTTTATTGCTTCTGACATCGACCTTCCCAATGCACGCGCAGGTAAGAAATACTCGCACAGCATCAGAGGCCTTGTACGGGGCGGACACAGCTCTGTCACCTTTTCCAGCGAGGGCTACAAGCCCGACTGGATCAAGGTCAGTCGTGATGGCATCATCTCTGGAACACCCACCGCGAGCTCCAGAGATGCCGTCGTCACCGTCCGTGCCACCGGCAAGGAATCCGCCTCTTCCGGGAAATTCAGGATCCAGGTCGCTCGTACTGACAAGGCCCTAGTGAGTCAACTCAAGGTTATGACTCTAAACATGTGGAACGGTGGCACTGGTGTCAACAACTACCACGACAAGCAGGTCAAGTTCCTCGCCTCCTCCGGCGCTGATATCGTTGGCATCCAGGAGGACCAACAAGGTCGTCACGTGCCTCGTCTCGCTGATGCTCTTGGCTGGTACCACTGGTCCAGCGGTGGTGATGTCGGCATCCTCAGCAAGTACCCTATCGTCCAGGACTACGGTGTCATCAGCGGTCCTAGCCGTTCCGGTGGTGTCAGGATTGCCCTTGATGGCAAGTACCAGCACATCAACTTCTTCGTCGCTCATCTTGGCTACACTCCCTACGGACCTTACGACACATGCTTTGACCATCTTCCCGTTGACCAGGTCATCAAGCGTGAGGCTGAGTCTGGCCGCACTCCTCAGATGGAAGCTACCCTTGCTGGAATGAAGAGCCAGCTCGACAACGCCGACAATGTCCCCGTCTTCCTCGTCGGTGACTTCAACGCCCCCTCTCACCTCGACTACGTGGACGGTCTCAAGGAGAAGAACTGCGGCTACAGCAACATCCAGTGGCCAACCTCTGTTCTCCCCAAGAATAAGGGTCTCATCGACTCTTTCCGCGTTGCTCACCCCGATCCTGTCAAGAACCAGGGCATCACCTGGTCTCCAATCTACATCTGGAACCCCAGCTACCGCAAGCCTGAGCCTCTTGACCGAATTGACTTCATCCTTCACAAGGGCAAGAAGCTCAAGGTCACTGACTCTCACACCGTGGTTGTTGGTGACCCTAAGCCTGAGCCTAACCACAAGAACAATGAGTGGTTCTCTGACCACGCGGCTGTCTTGACTACTTATCAACTGTAAGGTTGGAATTGGGTTAAAGATATTATGATTTTGCTGTTATACGGCCTATATAGACGAATTTCATGATTGAATATGAATGAAAAAATATTTTGCATCACTTTGATCCAGTAACTATGTATGTCTATGTTTCATGGTGAACGTTTTGAAATCCTACCATAAAAGCTCCGTTGAATGGGACGGGCCGTGACATTTTTAGCTGCATGGCCTTTCCTTAGGTATAGATCAATACATAGCAGTCAACAACTAGGTCAGAGCATAAGCCTATTAGATCTACTGAAACTCAGTTGACTTGCATTTCTGCAGGTCTCAACCCACTCAGTGAACGCCACGGCCCCGTCCCATTTCACAGAGCTTTTACGATATCTTGGTGCATCATTTTGACTAATGAACAAAACAAACATATATGACCATCCGTGCCTCCTAGCTAAAAATAATCAACAAAGAAATAATGGTGGACATCTGCGAAACATTTTCTGACCGCCAAGACCGTACCATAGCGACAATTAGCTGAAAGATGAAACCGGCAAGGGGACATCCTATTGGACAAACAAGTCAATGTCAATGCATTCAAAAAGCAGTTCTAATTTCGAGCAGAGGTTCAATGTTCAAGCGCAATTACAAGGGACGAAGTAAGATAATTCTATTAATTTTAATGATGCGTAAAGTTAACATCCCATTGCGCCGAAGAGTCCATGCACATAATATATTCGTTACTTTAGTCCCGAGTTCCCAAACGAATGAAGTCCCCCCGAACACCCCAATTCGACATGCTGATGTTCACTTTCCATGGTCCGCCGGTATTGTACAAGGAGAAAAACAGCCGTTATGGTTTTTGAGAGGATAACGGAAACGCTGAGGCAACGTTTCATGTCTATCATTCTCAAACACTTTTGAGTCTAAGCGAAAGCACCGACAACAGACATTCCAAAGGCTTGGCAGAGTTAGCGAGAGCACGGACAATGAGAAATGGTCTAGACTTACCTCCAAGGCCAATCCAGCAGAGAGCAAAGATCTTGTCCTTTTTCGTCATGAGATGCTGTGCTTCCTCGGAGAGGAAATCCTCGACCAGGAGGTCAACGAGAGCAGCGTAAATCAAGAGACCAGAGGAGCTTCGGGGGGTTAGCAGTGGATGGAAAAGCGGTTTGAGGGGACTTACATAGAGTTGAAGATTCCAACCAGGATCAGACCAAGTGCACTCTCGGGGTCATAGGAATTTCGACTAGCGATTCCAATGGCCTGTCCGATGGGTGCTGTAGAACCAAATGCAAGAACTAGAATCCAGGGTCGCATACTACCCTTGGGGTAGGGCACAGCAGCGATACGGGAACCGAGACCAAGACCCTCGAAGCACTGATGGAACATGATGGCAGTGAGAAGAACTACGAGACCGTCGGTGGTCATGGCGATTGTCATTCCAACGAATACAGAGTGAAACAAGATACCGCCCTCGAGAAGGGTAATGTTCATCGACATCCTCTTGAAAGTCTCCTGATCAATTGTCTGGCCCTCCGCGTCAAAGTGAGATACGCTCTCCTCGGGGGTAGGCTTCTCGTTGATGACGACGTGGGAATGCTGAGTTTCCTTGATCATTTCCATCATCTCGGAGCGCTGTCGGACGTATTGCTCGTAGAAAACGACGAACCAGGCGGGCATGGTGGAGTTGCTTTCCTGCTCGTAGGTATACGGATTGGACTTGTTCTCCTTCTCGTAGAGCTCGCGAGCCATGGCCTTCTCGTAATCTTCATCCCCGTATTCCGTCGCGGCATCCGAATCGTAGCGGGTGTGAGCGTGAACATGATCGTTCTTGAAGTTGGCGGTCTCGGGGAAGGGTCGTTGAGGACGAGGAGGAGGCTGGATGGTGATCTCACCGGTTGGACCGCCGTGAGAGTGGCCACCGGTCTTTGCATTCAGATAGAGCTCGACCATGAAGAGGAGAAACATCGAAGTCATCATGATGACACCGGGCATGGCAGGGTAGATATCGGTGAAAAGATCGGGGAGACAAGGATCGGTAAGACTACCAAATGCTGTTGGGAGCAACTAGAAAGAGTGAATCTGTCAGGTCACATTCTGGTGAGTATTGTATCTAACTTACGTGAACGAATGCAGTAGCAATCAAAACTCCGGTACCAAAATGCTTGCAGGCAAAGAAGACCTTGGGAGGCATCTTGAGCCATTTTATCCGCTTGGCAGCAACGGGAAATCCAGCACCTGGGAAATATTAGCGATCACGAAGTGGTTTGCAGTCGAGCTACCAACCAAAAGCAGAAACACAGAACACGGCGACTATTAGAATGTTAGCTGCCAAGAACCCAAAATCTCATCATCGTGGAGCCAAAAGACACAAGCTTTCAGCTGTGGAGGTGGAGACTTACATAAACCTCCAACATGCAAGCCAAGAGGATACTCCCCACCATCTCCCTTTCCACCACATTGAGGCTTTGCTGAATCCATATTGATGATAGAATCGAAAGGAAACCGGTTCGAAAAGGATTGTCGGTATTCACAAAAAAGGGATCCAGTCCCGATCGAAAACAAGAAGGGGGTAAATAAACCCCGGGAAGAAGAGAACTAACTCAATGAACAGAAGGAAACGTACAAAGGAAAAAGAATCGCCCAGGTACCAGCCTAGAACAGAGAGTGCAGGATATCGAAAAACGTTCTTCTTGGCGGTGGTGAGGGCATCTTTATAACCTCCTTGTCAATGTCATAACAAAAGTATTCTAAGTCGTGAGGCGGATTAAGGATACGAAACGAGCCTTGTGTCAAGGACGCTACTGGGTTTCAACGGCAATGTTACTAGGCGTGCGCCCACTGTTTGACTTTTCCATGTGCAAATGCCGCCCTCGAGATGGCGATCTTGTATATTATTATCTAACCGAGACGGTTCTGGCATGGTGCGTGTCTCGGGGATCTGCAGCTGAAGTTAAGCATGTTACGGGAGCAGGGTAGATCTCGTGTCGCAGATTGTAAATTCTACGACGTAGTATCGCACATATACCCCACCAAGGGCTCGGAATCTCTCAAGCCGGACGTCCCCTTACTTCTTGGCTGTCTCAGCATACGATGGTGATCATCTGGGGAACGTTTATCAATGGCGATAAAAATAATTATCGGCACTTGCTTCTGAGCTTTCTCTGACAAAAGCTTGGTCAACTCCACCACAAATGGACGCTCTCTTGTATCATGACCTGGGTCTACGCCTCTCATCGGCTTGGCGGTGTGCCGTTAGACTCACTATTGACATTCAATTGGAGGTGACAGGCTTGGTATTTCCATTTGAAGAACAACTGTTGTAGAAACCAACCTCTTATCAGATTCATTCCATTGCAGGCGATTGGTTGATCTGATAAGTGCCATGTATATTCCTACATTTTAAGTTTGACTAGTGCCTCGCCCCAATTGACTTTTTGTTCAGATCTGCTGCTATTTTGGATGTCTCGGCCGAAACGGCAATCATCTGCTTCAGATCTCATCTACTAAGCATTTCTTATTGGTTCAATCATGCAACAAACTTGATAACTAAGCGGAATGGACGGAGGTTATGTATTGATGAATATGTCTTGTTTCGGCCTGTGCCGTCGGGAGTCCAAGCCGCATCGTTCATGATCCGTCCAAAAGCAACCCTCAAAATATAGAGCAAATACGATAGGTTCTGTCAATTCAATAGATCTAAACTCTTGAATGCAATTATCTCTCTTTCATATTACTACTAACCTACTCGCATGATTAATCAAGAAACATAACTCCTCTCATAGAAACAATGGCATCTCGAAATTGAGATCATCATTGGATATCACCTCGCAATCACCTACATATTTGTCAACCAAGCAAAGAATCCACATTGCAACTGTTCCAGTGCACTGCCGCAATATCAATGATGCACGGTCCATATATAACAGATATATTAAAGTCGCCGAGGAATGCTGACAGAGTCCGCGGCACAAGAAGCGAAAAACAGGAGTTCACGCTTCTGCAAGCCATACCTACCTGGTAAACAAGCTACCCTGTGGCGTTGATTTTCTTTCTTCATTTTCTGTTGTTCTGTGCTTTGCAGAAATTTCAAGAGTATTCGCATTAGAGTCATACCTATATTGGTAATGAAAGGCTTTCGAGAGATTATGTATTTTAAGCTGTTGGCCTCCAATTTATTTATTGCTTTATCAGAATTGAGATACATATCTGTGACACTAGATTACGGATACTAGTAAAATGCAATTCGAAAACTATGCTTTTCATTTTCCCTGTATTTCTCATTATCGCGGCATGAAATGTATTATTCATTGACTTGGATACGCTTTAGATTAACGCAAATGGCTTTTTGCCCAGTCAAAAAAACAGTCGAGTTGCATTCCCCAAAACTGACAGAACAGGATTTGAATCCTTCAGACACATGGTATCCAGATAACGCTTAGTTTTATACAAATCAACATTTAGAGGACAGACTTTACAATTATGGGGAAGATTTATCATGATGAAACCTAAAGAAATCATCACTATTTTTTCCTGCCGCCGCAGGTTGTCAATCACCTGTAGAACATGATGTAATAAAGCATCCGTCGAACCTGTCTGATCTCAAGATTGGGAATCAATCCTCGAGGCTGTTCGGCTATGAGCGGCTACCAAAACACATTCACGCTCTCGTTCTTAACCGGGCACTGTCTCTCAATATCTTTGCGAGTCATTGAAGAAAAGCCTAGACAATAATGCTACAAGGGTTGAAAAGCCTGGATAGAGATTATTCGATGATGCCCTGGACAGCGTAGTAGTCAGTGACCTGTTATCTTGGCGGAAACAACATTACCCGAGAAACGGTGGAGATATCGCAAGAACTGCGAGGAGGCTGAAGCATGCATGGGTGGTGTTTGCAGGCGTGTTTCGCTTTTTGTTTCATCTGCCCCAGCTTTTGAGTTTTATCTGAGACGTAGGAAGTATCACAGTACCAAAACAAATAACCATAAAATGTTTCGCACAGTTATCGATTGTTTTGATTGGTTGTCTGTGTATTTATAGAGTCTTTTATTCACGAGGGCGTAATTGTTGGGTTGTATTGCAGAGCGACGAAACTAACTTCCTTCAACCGCTGATCTTGGCCATCATTTTGTCGACATTGTTTCTAATGATAGCTTCTTCTTTGCCTCGCTTGTACATATTTCTATTTTTTTCCTCAACGCAAACACCTCGCTTAGACTCGGTGAGGTGGGTGGTTGGAGTCCTATCTCACTCATTGAGCGCCTATAGCCAAAACCAATTGGAGATATATCGAGGGGGGTCAAGCTGGCGGTTTCTCTGGATAGTCAATGGTTTATCATGAAGGGTTCCGGCGGATGGTACCCGAGTAATGGGGCCAAAAGTGTTGTATGTATATTTATGCAACGGATTGCGTTTAAACACGCGCCGATATCTATTTATGTAGTTAATATCTCAGCCTATGAGCTGCACTGAGTCATCTCACTGTCACTCAAACTGCCGTTGCACACTCATAATTTGAACGTGATTGTCATTCGCTATTATCCCATAGACCGTTACGAAGCTACCCCATCTAATGTCCAGGATTCCCTTCCATGGTAATACTGTCAGACCTCTGACTTAGCAGACAGATACAGCATCTAACAAACGCCGCGGTAACCAGCGCCAACATCCGGCGGGTTATACTTGGCGGCCCGGCCAGCGGCCTTGCACGCGTCGTAGAAATCATCGCCGCTAATAGGGGCATTCCACTCCTTGCAGACGTTTCCATCCCAGAGAACCTGATACCTATATTAGTAATATCTCCCAGTCGCGTTCGATATATACTCACTCGGGTTCCAATGCCATACTGTCTGCACACAGTTTCAGTCAGGCCCTTTTCAATGTTCCACTTTCCCCACTCATCACGCAGGCAGCAGTTATGTCTCGTGTGGTCTTTGGCACTGGGCGAGGGTCGGATTAGTTTAATCATCTGAGCACAACGGGGAAATTCTACTCACCTGGCCGCTCCAATGAGCAAACAAGTAAAGATGAGGGACTTGAGAGAGGCCATGATATCTAGTGTTTTGAGTAGGGAAATGGTAGAGTATTGCAAGTGATATGTGGAGCGGGATTTAGCATAAATAAGAGTTATCTTTCTAGTCGTTTTCGGAGTCAGCTGCCACGTATTTAAGCACTGAAAAGAATTGTTTAGGGTCACTGAAATTACCAACTTCTCTATCGCGAGCTCGTCCCCGCTTGACTGCAACTTAGCCTACCTAGTTGCTGGTAGGCTCTAGATATCGATTTCAATGATAGATACGGAGGAGCGCAGATGAGTTTCTGTTCTTCATAGATGTTCTACACCAATCAAAATGATCTCATCTCCAATCTCGTCATATAAATACTGCGCTATTAATTCTGTTCTGCCATACTTTTTTCGTTTTGTGGTTGAGATTTTCGGATTCCTACTACGAACTTGGACCAGGGTAATGTATTAAACTTTGACTACTGAACTTTATTTGCCACGTGCTTTCTTTGAGCCAGTTTCCCCAATGCCTCTTTACCTCTTGACTGTGAATTTTAGATAGCATGTATTATTACACAGAAGGTAGATAGTTTTAGGAAGGGGAGGTGATCAGGATATGAGGAATTATAACACTGTGCAAGCAGTTTACTCCCACCAAATGGTTCATAATTGAACACAATCCAATCAAAGAATGGCATTCAACTGAAATATGCATAATTAACGCTATATTTTCTTTTTGGCAGCTGTCAACGGCTAAGGCTAGATAGAGAAAGTGTTGCATCTTGAAGTGGTTGACCGCATCCAACATGAGCGGGTCGGATGTCACTTCGCGCAAGTAAAAGATAGGCTAAGAAGAAAAGCCACCAATGGGTATCACCAATACTACCACAAACGCCTATCATTTACTGAATAGTACAAACTTGTAATATATTCACGCGCCTAATGTGATAAAAACCCACCACTTGAAATATGCGCCTGCAGAAGTTATGGATCAAGGCTCGAGCTCTAGTAGTTACGAATAGGTATCCTATCGTAGAATCGGCCTATATTCTAGAACATGTTAGCTAATCAAGCGAGTTCTGACATGACTAGTGTTCTAAAGCCTCATTGCTGATAGTTGAGGTTTCAATCCACTTCTTTATCTACTACTCTTAACTGACACTGCCATATTACTAAGTCTCGCATTCTATGTCTTCACGTGGAATTCGTTACTTGGAACAGGCCCTGACAATACCCAACGAATACCATCCTCAATAACCTTATCCCACCGAGCTGAGGCAGATAGTTTCTCTTCATAAGACCTAAAGCCATGCGGTAGCCCAATGAACAAATTGACATCGGTAGGAACCCTAGTCTCGTTAGTTACACATTTATAGGATACAGCAAAGATAGGGACTACTAACCCAACCTCTGTGAGCATCTTGGCATAGAGAAGCGCTTCATCTCTGAGAGGATCTAGTCCCACTATCCCGAGCACCGTGGGCGGCATCCCTTTGACTTGTTCTGGTGACGCATTTCCTGGATTGATTTTCAAATCGTTGACGTCTGGATTCTCTATCTTCAACAGACCAGTGAACCAACGGAGTTCCGATACGGATAACATCGGTGCTGACTCATTTTGCTTATAAGATGAGACAGACTCATGTTTCATCTTGGTCAACTGCGGTTCGTAGCAATCGATATGCGCCAAGCAGGGGATCATTAGCACTTGACCTGCGATCGGTGGCCGTCTGCCTATTGCCCGATTGAGATGTCTTTGAAGTGTCAAGGATGCAGCAATCCAAGCACCTGCGGATATCCCACCGATAATAACCTTGCGAGGATCACAGTGAAGCATATCCATATTGTCATGCGCCCATTCAAACGCATCTTCGGCATCGTTCCATTGCGTTGGATACGTAAATTCGGGTGTATGTCTGTAATCGACATTCAAGACTGCAACATTCGACCCGATGGCTATGCGAGCACATATCGCGTCTTCAGCATCTAAGGTGCCAAACATGAAGCCACCGCCCTGGAAGTGGATGTATAGAGGGAGGGCATCCTTAGGGGCATCGATTGGTCGATAGCCGCGTGCCTGTATAATGCTCCCATCGCGGGAGGGGATCGAATAGTTCTGGGTTTGGACTTTAGGTGCGAGCTTTATCATGGACTCTCTCGCGACGGCTTCTCGTTCCTTGTTGGCCAGCCTTATCATGTCCGGGACAGCCACTTCATTCCCAGATGCCGACGGTAAGGATTGTTCCAGGGCGAGCCATTCATGGCTACTTCCCCCATAGCACGAGAAATCGCACATTGCCTTGGTTTGGGAGGGAAAGACGTAAATTTATGGAACTGATACAACAGTATAGATGTTTAGTGAACAGCGGTTAGTCTCCCTTCTTAGCCGAGGATATTCAGAACTTCGTGCCGGGCACCGACTAAGTGGGGACATGAGATAATCACCTTGTCAGTTTGAGACATGATATACTTTCTAGCATTTATGAAGGTTTTGACTCTTGATGCACTGCTGGGCAGAGCACTTTTTGTCTCACTGTCCATCTTGGCGCCATACTTAGGCGAACCCAAGGTCACAGCCCTCTTTGTGCGGCATTGCTTCATGTTACGCGCATGCTTGCTAATTACGCCTATTGTGAAATTATTTATAAAGGATATAAGTTGTTATTTTTATTAAGGAAAAAAAGGCTCTTAAAGCCCTAAACCTTAATAAAGAATATATAAAAA
>JABFFJ010000518.1:0-65575 GCA_013623715.1 Fusarium verrucosum | reverse complement strand
ATAAAGCTAATTTAATAAAGAAAAAAAAAAGCTAAATAACTTTATTTTAACTAGCTTACTATAACTTAATAACTACCTCTTAGTAAATTATATTACTCCTTTTATATTATAGAACTAACCCTTAATAATAACCTAAAAGAGACTTTAATTTCCCCTTCTTTCTTCCCTTATTAGACATGTCTTAACACCATTCGGTCTTCTAAGCAAAATCATGCATCTGATTACGTTTTAACCTATTCGATGACGCGTTTATAGCCTAAAGTCTAAGCCAAGACTCCTAGAATCGTTGATCTCTGTGGGGTGGGAAATAACTATGCCAAGCATCTGGCCTCCGAGGCCCATCTCACTCTCTTGATCGACGTCTCAGCTCACTTTCCCCTTCCAGTCATATACAGCGCTGACAAGGCGCAGCTCCAGGTGCTACATGCGGGAATTCTTGGACATTGTGAAATCTGGTTGGATCAAGAAGTCGGTGCTGATGCATCTCTCCATGCAACAGCAAATGCTTGGCATTTGCCCAGAACACCGCCGCCTTGAATTTACAAACAAGGCAGTGCTGGGCGCTGATGGAGGACAAGGAAGAGGAGAGAGGAGCATCCTTCGCAAAGTATGTGTATAAAAGAAGACTACTCGTAGGATGAAGACATTTTCGAACCAACTCAAACTACAACTCCATCATCATGAGGCTTCAAACTGTTGTTCTTGGTCATCTTCTCCTACAGTCAGCACAGGCCTCATCTTTCCCCAAAGATGCTCGCCAAGCTCTGAGCACCAGGGACAGCCCAAAGGGCTCCAACCGCTCGAAGATCAACTGGTCTGAATGCGATTTAGACTTTGGAAGCGACGAGTCGAACGAGCAGCAGAAGCAATACGACTGCGCGAAGCTCTCTGTTCCATTGGACTACACCAGTGCCAGCAACGGAGAGACCATCAAACTTGACCTTATCAGGGCCAAGGCTACCAAGGAACCCTTCAAAGGAAGCGTTTTGTATAATCCTGGTGGTCCTGGAGGTTCTGGCCTCGAAGGAATCCTCCGCCACGGAAATAATCTTAGCGAGTAAGTCATTAATCAAAACTTCGTTTACCATTTACTTACATGTAGCACAGAGTTCTTGGCGGACAGTACGATGTCGTTGGATTCGACCCCCGGTAAGTATAACCTGAATGTAAGTCTTGGTATAATACTAATTCAGGCTCAGGGGAACTGGTCGTACCATTCCCTTCATCTGCAACGGAACAAGAATAGGTTTAAACACCACAACCCCAAGCAGCCTCCGGCGCAGAGAGTTTCATACTATTCCCCAGATTGATACCTGGGATGCTATAAGAAATGAAGGGTGGAAGGTTGGGAAGGCCTTGGCGGAAAGCTGTTACGAAAGTCAACAAAACACTGGCCGCTATGTCGGGACACCCTTCGTCGCGCGCGATATGATATCCATCGTTAATGCCTTGGGCCAAGGACCCATGCTTAACTTCTGGGGCGTGTCCTATGGTACCGTCCTCGGTCAAGTCGCAGCTTCAATGTTTCCTGAACGTATCGGACGCATGTTGATTGACTCCAACTTGAAAGCCGACGATTACGCAGCCACAACTTGGATCACCAGCATGAGAGATACCGAGCGATCGCTTGCCCATCTCTTGGATGAGTGTGTCCGAGCTGGAACCAGCCTTTGCTCTCTTGCAGACTATCACGGCAAAGACACCACAGGAGAAGGTCTGCTTAACGAGTTCAGCGCAACCATGGAGGGCTACCTCAACGGATCCAACACCAAAGGCGAGCTTGGTGCTTTAGGCGCAACTGAAAAAGAGCTCACCGATTTCTTTGTCACGTTCAAGTTTTTGATTCTCCAAGCGCTCTATGGGGCTCAAAACTATCCCGTAATCATCCAACGAATCGAAGCTTTTTTCGCCGGAAACGCCACGGGCATGATCCATTCAGCCGGCGGCGGTCAGCTCGAGAGCGAATGGAACATCGCTGGCGAATTCAACAACTGGGGGATTTCGTGCAGTGACTCATCTTTCCGCGTGGAGAACCCGGACGATTTGTTCTCCATCTTCCAAGCTCATCGTTCAGAGGGTTCTTTCTCTGAGATTGGACCTTTTCCTCGTTTGCGCTGCAGCCAATGGAAGTTTTCGGCAGTAGAGCAGATTGATGTTAACAAGCTTCGCAACGTCAAGACGAGCTTTCCGCTTCTTGTTGTCAATGGCCGATACGATCCCGTTACCCCTCTGAGTGGCGCGTGGGAGGTCTCGGCAAAGTTCCGAGGAAGTCGACTCGTTGTTCATGAAGGTGTCGGCGTAAGTATTTCCCTCTCCAGATTGTGAGAATAGGTTGCTAACTGGAAATCTATAGCACGGTTCGATCAATCACCCCTCAAACTGTACTAGGGAAGCTATTAGGAAGTACTTTGTTGACGGAGAGATGCCTGAGCTCAACACTACTTGCAAGCCTGACATGTCTTCCTTTGAATGGGGAGTTCCATTGTACGAAGAAGCTCTGAGGAAGATGGAGAAGGAAGAAGGCGGCTCATAGATGATTGTCTGAGGTAGACGTTTGGTGATACAAGCCCTTGCAATTTTGATAGCTGCATTCTCGTACCTAAAGCCTACAGTACATAGTTATATTTTGAAATTATTCAATTTTATCAAGCTTCTTCTTCTTCTTCTTCTTCTTCTTCTCTTTGCCCATGCTATTTGAGATGTTCTCGGAAGCTAAGTCCGAAGGCTCTCGGAGGGGCCGCCGAGTGATGTTGATGTTAGGGAAAAACTTCAACAAGGAAAGAGGATCTCCAATATAAGATAAACGAAGAGATGAGACGTAGACTAGTATTTGAGAGTTTCTTGATAGAAATTTTCTCACATAGCCAAGATTGATCCAAGGACTGAATAGAGGAAGACTCGGCCTAAACTGTCGGGCAATGTTGACTCCACGGATGTAAGCAGTCTCCACGCGAGAAGTCCGTATAAATAGACCGAAACCCGAACGATAAAACTCTCAAGCAACATTGTCGATCGATCTCCTTGAAACACACAATTTCCCTTAATATCGGCATTTTGAAAGAGGCCAGCAAAATGTCAGCATCAATTTTATCCCAACTTGTTGATCAGCATCGACCCGATCTCCACCCTCTGGAGGAACTCTACAAACATCTCCATCTTAACCCCGAACTTTCAAACCAAGAAGTCGAAACAGCAGCGACTATCGCCGAAAGGCTCAAAACCATCGGGCCCAAAGATTTGATCATCAAACCTCACATCGGTGGTCATGGACTTGCAGCTGTTCTCCGCAATGGCGAAGGACCCACTGTGCTTCTACGAGCAGATATTGACGCTTTGCCAGTTGAAGAAACCACTGGCCTTGAGTATGCGAGCATCAAGCGAATGCTTCACGCTGCGAGTGGAGTCGTGAAACCTGTTATGCATGCATGCGGTCACGACATGCACATCGTGACTTTACTTGGCGCTGCAGCGACACTCTTCTCATCGCGACATACTTGGGCTGGAACTTTGGTGTTGGCGTTCCAACCAGCTGAAGAGCGAGGTACTGGCGCGCAAGCCATGGTTGACGACGGCCTCTATGCCAACCATGAAGTTCCTATCCCAGATTTCGTTCTGGGGGCTCATGTGAGACCCCTCCGCGCAGGGATGATTGGTACGAGAAGAGGTCTCGTCGCTACAAGTGCGGATAACTACAGAGTTACTATCCACGGCAAGGGCTCGCACGCGAGTATGCCTCATACTGCAATTGATCCAATCGCCATTTCGGCAAACGCTGTCCTCAAGCTACACACACTCGTGAGCCGCGAGGTAGACCCAGCCGAGTCGAGTGTCGTTACCGTCACCAGTATTCATGCTGGCGATGCCGAGAATGTGATTGCAGATTCAGCCGTGCTTGGCGTCGACACCCGATCCACCACGATTGCAACCCGGGCGCGTCTCCTGAAACGTATCAAAACAGTCATTGAGGCAGAATGTTCCTGCGCCAATGTCCTTAAATGTCCAGAGTTTGAACAAACCCGAGCTTTCCCTCTGACGATAAACGACGAAGCTGTCACCAAAAGAGTTGAGGATACTTTTACTGCACATTTTGGAGAAGGTCCGGAAAGGTATGACAGGAATATGCCAAAGCTTGCATTTAGCGAGGACTTTTCGATTTTAGCAACGGCTGTCAACAAGCCGTATTGCTTTTTCACTTATGGCTGTGTTGATGGAGGAGTTTGGGATAAGGCAGAGAAGGAGGGAACTATTGCGCAAACTATTGCTGCGAATCATTCTCCCAAGTTTGCTCCGGTTATTCAGCCGACGCTTATAACTGGGTTAGATGGATATGCGCTCGGAGCTTTAACATTTTTAGCTAAGAGATAGTAATAGTTACCTATATTAAACCTGTAATTATATATAATATACCTAGATACTTAGTAAACGCCACTCCGTCGTCCGAAACAACAGGGTTTTCACAGTAATCACTGTCAATTGGTCGTCTATGTTTTGGCTATCACCTCCCTAGCAACCAAAAGAAAAAGCAAGTCCAGATCCCCCTATTTTACCAACCATCCCGTCCTCTTCCATGAAACCTCTTTTCTTACCATTCAACCACACTCTCAAATCCAAGCATGGCATCGACACCGAGG
Organism: Fusarium verrucosum; assembly: GCA_013623715.1. Classification (NCBI taxonomy): domain Eukaryota; kingdom Fungi; phylum Ascomycota; class Sordariomycetes; order Hypocreales; family Nectriaceae; genus Fusarium; species Fusarium verrucosum. Next base: position 60,944 of record JABFFJ010000518.1, on the reverse strand, counting down.
GGACCTGAGCGGGCCTCGAGAAGGTGCAATCGATGCCGCAGACGCAGGCAAGTGTGTGACCGAACCCTCCCACGTTGTTCGCGATGTGTGTCGTAAGTCTCGCGTTGGTCACCCACAACTCCCCAATACTGACAACAACCAGGGATTCAGCCCCTTGTCGCTATCGTGGTCCCAACCCTGGGGACAGGTCAGAGAACTTGCCGCCGCCCAGGCAGCCTTTCATTGAATGCGGGCCCCGCGGCTGGGACTTGACAGACTACGGCCAAGCTGAGTTGATGGAGGCGATATTACCCTATCATCCTCCCTTCAATGCTGCCAAATTCGCAAAAGCTCGTTTGCAAGAACGAGTAGCAGCAGTCTTTCACGACCTTGGAGATTGCAGTATTGAAACACTCCTGGAAGACCCCGTCTTCGCGTCATTTCCTCTCGTCAAATACGCTTGCCTGGGCAGATATTCACAAGACTCTTCACTTTCAAACATATCTATGCCAGTATTGCATCTTGCCATTCTCTTGGTCGCCGGACCTCCCCGTCCGCAACACGCCCCGACCAAGAAGTTATATATTGTTCTCACTGCCATGTCATCTATTCTCCAGTCACATCTGCCTCCTCACATTGAGCTGGTACAGATTCATGGTCTCATTGCCCTCTACGCATACGCAAATGCCAGCTGGAATAGCGCGTCTGTCAATCTCAACTTGGCAATCACGGTGGCATCACATCTTGACATTGACACTTCCAACCTCGACATTGCACTGGAGTGGAGATTGTCTCTGATCTCTCTAGACAGGTAAGACATATTCCTCACGCCTGAAAATAGTTGATCTAACATGTTAAAAGCATGTTGACCTTGATCGCTCTGAATACGGACACCGATTGGTTTCTTCTTGCTTGCCCTCACACTCTCCGCCTGACACGGGCCGTTGAGCATCATGTCAACAGGCTTACCACTCCGGAAGGCACCCCAGGGTCTGGCGAACTGAGCGGGCGTGTTCTGTTACTGTGTCAATCTACCTTGCAGGCCAGTCGTATCACGCAACATATCCATGACTTGAAGTGTTGCCCTGCAATGAACGAGGAAGATCGTCTCATTCTCAGTCAAGAATGTAAAGATCTGCAGACCGCTGATAGTAGTTCATTGCGCACAGCGTCTGGGGACCAGTCTGACTATATTATTTCAACGCTCACGTAAGTTTGGGTTCCCTTTCCCAATAAAATGCCAATACGTGTATTGACATATTCTTCTCTATAGCTACGAATTGGCCCACAATGATTTATGTCATCCCGTGGACCATGTTTCACTCAACGGGTGGTCCTCGCGGGCACAGGCCTGGGTTTTCTGGCAGGCAGTCACCATCACCTACGTCGAAAATGACTATGACTGTAACCATGAAAGACTTGGAAGACTAATGTGCGTCCTGTATGGTGTAAGAACTCTACTAGATCAAAGAGTGGATTTCATTGAAGTGGAAGATATGGGTCTTTTCGTTCTCAACATTCAAAGAGCCGGCGACAGGTGGCCAGCTGTGGGTGAGTATTTGGCTGAACTTATCTAAGTTACGAGAGCTAACTAGTTTCAGGACTTTATCTGCTCGAAATTCTTGATATGTTCAGTTGTTTGTTATGACCGAACCCGATGCTGAGGGGTCTGATATAGTTGTTGTGTCTGATTGGTCAAGACAATCTTGCGAAGAGGCTCTATGCAAGATCTACTTTAAGGATTATACATGTGCTTTGGCAACTAAATAACCCGAATGTTGCCACTTAATAAAGTTGATACAGCTGCTTGGGTAGGTCTATGGTATTGTTATAAATTAACTCTTATCTGGCAAGGTCACTGGGTTTTAATAGGAATAAATATGTAATAACTTTGCAATTTATATAGCTATTTATGGTTTTATATGGGTTACTGTATACCCAAGTATTGAAATACACTTGTGGGAAAATACAGTTTGATTTATTACCTTGAACAGGTTCTCTTTTTTCTCTTTTCTCTGGGTAAAATATACTACCTCCGAAGTCTTAGTTTGACATATTTGAAAGTGTCTGTGGTGATTCCTGACTTTTCCACGGCCGATTTATGTCTTGCTTCAAACTCAAAGCCCGCTTTCCCAAGAACGCGACAGCTCGCCAAGTTTCCTTCAGAGACCTCTGCCTCCAGTCGAACCAACTGTTCAAAATTCTCAAAGGCCCAGTTGGAGAATTCAGTGACGACTTTGGTGGCAATACCTCGATACCGGTTGTCCTCGCATATCCAATAGCCGATTTCTATGGTGCGATAGTGAATATCGTCCCGTGCTTTGAGGGCATTTCCGCCGATGACTTCGCCATCAGGATCACTATGCGAAGTCATGAAGTGGTGTCCGAGATTTAGTTATAGATATCCATTTCGCGGTATCCTCGGTTGTGCATGGGTGCGGGAATGCATTGCGCATCCATCGTGCTATCTTGGGATTGTTTGCTGCGTTAACAAGGGAATCGATATCCTAGTAGCTCTAAGGTCTTACAATACAGGTGGTGAGCAGAATGATTTAACCCGAGGCCTTGGGTAAACGTTATTCCCGCTATAACAACGATGTTAAGTGAATAGATACAATGCATGTCAACTATTATATACTACCATAAGCTATGGTTTGGTATAATAACAAAGTTCGTTGCCGGTCCAGTCATTGTGAAGGTTTACTTGGTTGAATGTCTATATGTCCTATCTACAGTTGAGCTTTCTGGCGAAACCTTCTGGTTTCTACACGACATTATTTACATGGCCAGGTTGAAATCCAGCGACTAATAGGATGTGGGAAGACCAATCTTTCAGCCACAATTTTCAACTACAAATAACAGTGGAAGGTTCATCCCTGGAGTATATGTGCAAATATAGCTTTGCCTTTCTTTGATATGTCATCATGATCGACCTTAGATCAGATTAGGGAAATTTAAAATCAGATGGGACGCTGGAGGTTTGCGTGCGTGTGGCAGGGAAGTCCCTACGACGATATGTTTCAGAGGTAGCGATAGTCTCAGCAATGATTCGATAACCTGAGTCGCGAGCCTCGGCATATGTGCATACAATTCGTCGTCTCGTATGCGGGCAGATCCTGTCCCGTCAGATCACGCGTGGAGTACGTAACGTATCTAGTCCATGACTGACACGGCTTGATCGGCCGCCGTCCCATCCGAGAGTTTAAATTCCTCGACTTTCTTTGCATCAACTCAAAACCCAGTTTTTCGACATCAACATCGTCAGTCACTACATCCTCAAAATGAGCACCACTAACAACGGGAGGCGGTTCTTCAACTATCCTGAGCCTCAGGAGGGGTAATTATGCATCTGGCCTTAAGCGATCTTACTGCTGACGTATCGCTTCTTTAGGCCTCGCGTTCACTATGTCGTTGAGAGGAACCGCAATCCTGTTATCAGAGGACCTTTACTTGTTGTTGCTGCATTTTTGTGAGTGTTTTTATGCTGGCAATTTTTGTTAATGTGGCTAACTGACTGGTGAAGGATGGAATGGATCAAGTTTATTCGTGAGACGGCGTGGGCTAATGCTGGCTTCGCTTCGCTCCGGAAGATCCGGACTTATATTGAATATTTCGAACCTCGCTACGACCCGACTGTCGTGCCACTGGCTCTATCCGAAGCTGAAGCTAAAGAACGTGGTGAAAGGGTCCAGATCTCGGCTTTGCAGCAGTCGAATGCTTCCCAGACGAACCCTTCTCGGTTTTATTCAGCAGCTGATTATCGAGCTTTGTATCTTTCTGGAGATTTAACCCCACTTGACGTGGTCAAGGCAATTCTTCCTCTGGTCGAACTTGATGGACCTCAACGTGGAAGACATTCCAAGGCTTGGCGAGAAATCAACCTTGAGCGGATCATGACAGCCGCTGAGGCTTCAACGGAGCGGTACAAGAATAGGCAACCTCTTGGTCCACTCGATGGAGTTCCCTCGGCGATCAAGGACGACTATGATCTAGACGGTTACGCAACAACTCTTGGGTCTACTAAAGATTACAGTGAACAGCTTGCCGAAGGAGAATCTTCAACCAGTTGGGTCGTCCGAAAGCTCGAAGAAGCAGGCGTCGTAATCATTGGCAAACTTGCTATGCATGAGTTTGGTTTAGGTATTCACGTTCGTATTCTTATTCTTGTTCCCCACTAACCGACCCTATCAGACACGACCGGCAACAATCCCAATCAAGGCACGCCGCCGAATCCATTTAATTCAGGCTATTATACCGGCGGAAGTTCCTCAGGCCCTGCCTACGCTGTCAGTTCTGGACTTATTCCTCTTGCATTGGGTAGTGATGGAGGGGGTAGTATTCGCATTCCCAGCTCCTTCTGCTCCGTGTTTGGTCTCAAGCCGACTCATAACCGGTTGACCTCTTGGCCTGGCATGAATCACTCGCCTACATGTGCTGTTCAGGGACCTCTTGCTGTTGATATGCAGTCTCTGGCTGCTGCATACGAAGCCATCGCTGAGCCACATCCTTCGACTCAATTCCCACCTTTAGCTCTCCAGCCTTCACCACCCGTTACAAAAGTGCTGGGAATTTTCGATGCATGGATCTCACGTGCCAAACCGGGTGTTCAGTCATTAGTACGCGGCCTTGTTGAATCTTTGGCTGCAAAGCAAGGTTATACTCTTGTCCCGATTGAAATTCCTTTCCCAGCCGAGGGTCAGATGGCGCATGCACTTACCGTGCTCACCGACGCATCGACTTTGCTTTATGAGACTAAAGGTATCACTCCTGCCAACAGGATTCTTCTGGCTCTGGGACGTACTACTCCTTCGACTGATTATCTGCTGGCTCAAAAGTTGAGGGGAATGCTCATGCAGCATCTTGCGCATCTTTGGAAGACATATCCTGGTATGCTTATCATTACTCCTACGACTGCTTGTGCTGGAGCGCCAATTCGCGGTGGAAAGTCCGAGTTATCATATGGCGTGAACGATGGAAACTATACACTTGAAAGTATGGAATACGTCTGGCTGGCCAACTTCTGCGGTCTCCCTGCTATAACCGTTCCTGCTGGATATGTAGTTCCCGAAGGTATGAGGGATGCCGGAGAAGTAGCCGATAAGGAAGTCGAGGGTCAAATCCCAGTTGGACTTATGGCGACAGGCGAGTGGTGCAGTGAAGATGCATTGCTGCAGTTTGGTTTTGATGCCGAGACTGTTGGGCAGGATATACGATGCAAACCCCCGACTTGGGAGGATATGATATCGAGGGCTAAAATGGAGGCTGGAGCGAGTCGAAGTGTAAGCACCATTGTCGGGAGTGAGTAAATCTACATGTTGAACTAGCTAGAGTATTCTATCTTGGGAGAAGTGGGAGATATATCCTAGACGATTGATAGATGTTTGTTGTTTGCTTATATACACTTTGGAGTTCTTGTTGCGGCTGAAAGCTTGCATTCCCGCCTTAACTCAGTTAGTAACTAGCCTCTCAAAGGAGTGAAATGCATATTAGGCGTCTTGGCATATCGCGGTATTCCATTCCCTGTAAAACTCCGCACCACTCACAGTCCGCTCACGCGTCATGAGCTGTTTCTTGGCTAACCTCGTATTTATCCTTCTTGAATTCAAGCAAATAGCCTCATCCTCAATCATCACATGATTTCATTTTCTAACGTTCTCCCTCGTGCTTTAACTAATCAAAATGGCAAAGCAAATTAACGCCGATCGCGGACCTAATAGCGCATCACATGTTCATTTCAACATCCGAGAACTCACCAACTCAGAAGAAGACATCCAAAAAGTATGGCAGATCTGGACCGCCATCTTTCCCGATTGGCCCATCGACCAACAGCGCTTCTCAAAGCTTCTCTTCGGCTTCAAGGGCCATCACTGGATCCATCAAAATGGCTTCTGTCTATCGTTTTACTCAGAGAGCGGAAGCCTCGGTAGCATCGCCGCCATTGGAGTCTTGCCTGATTATCGTGGCAAGGGTCTCGGCACTGCGCTTTTGGAGAAAGGAAAGACTGGGCTCAGAGATGCAGCTGTTGATGAGGGTAAAGAGTTGATGTCTTTGACGATGGGCTCTATCTTCCCGCGGTTTTGGTACCAGGTTCCGAGAAACGTCTCGTCCGGGACCAGACAGTTCCTCTCCCATAGAGGTTAGTCCTACATACTAATTTCTAGGACTCCTTTTACTTACAGAATAGGTTCGTGTGCACCTACCATTACCACTAGAGACCTCTATAAAGACATGCGAGGGGGGATTGCGCCGCCTGAGATAATGGACCGAGTTGCAAAGACAAATGTCAAGTTCACTCCCTGGTCACCGGAACTGTACGAAGAGTGCATGACCAAACAACGGAAGCAATTCGTGAGTATCATATTCCCATACTCATTTGACTCGTCTAACACTTTTCAGAGTTGGGGCAGTGTCTACGAATCCCTTGCTGCCCAAAATCAGCATCAAGAGGTCATGGTCGCTATCGACCCTGACACCAACGAGCAAATCGGCTGGACCCTCATGTGCTCTTTCTCATCCACCGTCAGTGACGTCTTTGCCTTTCTTCCGCTACTTCCATCAGGTCATAAGACAGGCCTCATTGCCGCGGTTGGCGTAGATGAAGCAACAAGAGGCAAAGGCGTTGGACTGGCACTAGTTGTTAAAGCAATGGAGAACTTGAAAGAGAGAGGAATTGAGGGTATTCTGATTGATGCGGTTTCCATAAAAGGTTTCTATGAACGCTTGGGCTTTGAGCCGTGTTGGGAATACGAGGCCTGTGACTTGAATAGTGCCCCTGGAGTTTGATCTAACCCAGCAAAGGATGTTGGACACGTGCAATGTCTCTCAGCTGTGAGCGGCTTGAGTATAACCCTCAGATGTGTTTTGATGTGCTCTTATCAATATTGAAGGCTTAAAGTGCCTTTTAGACCACAATCCTATGACAGAGCAGTCAGATGTTGGAATACTCCTTAGTCGCTCATGGTCATCCAAAGAGATAACTAATGCAATCGGCGATATTGTAGCTATTGTAACTAAGCTATCAGCTATAATTCTCCATTAGGAAGCTAGATAAGAACCAAGATTTAGGTTTCTCAATACTGCTGATCACTGCTTCAATGGTTCAAGCCATCACTGCGCCCCTTGATACCCCGCGTTGATAATCCACATCATGATGCCGGGTCACACCTCTTATCGGAGACTAATAAGCCTGTAACCTCGGTCTGACAAGAATTTCTTGAACATTGTCATCTAATCCACTGCTCTATCGTGGGACTGTGCCTTGTGAGCTGCGTCGGTGTCCATCTGCCGTGTGACTGTACTGACGATCTCGGGACTACAAAAGTAAGCCATGTCCCTCCCAAACTCTTCCCAATGTGCTTTTTGTTACACCGGGCACAGTCGCTCTCGAATTGGCTGGTGACAATGGGTCACTTACAAACATTGACTGCTCTGTTGAGCCTTCTGCCATATGTCACTTCTCAGTCATTAGATCTTCAGTACCCTCCTGCGACATCCCCAATAGAGACCAGGCAATTCAGCAACAATCGCGGTGCTGTCGCTTGTGAAAGTGATATATGCAGCACCATCGGTATCAACATCCTCCGGGATGGCGGGAACGCAGCTGATGCTATGGTCGCAACTGTTCTTTGCGTAGGAACACTTGGTGAGCGTCCTACCAATCCTTCAATTGCAATGCGCTGACCTGAATAAGCCATGTATCATTCTGGCGTTGGAGGTGGTGGATTTATGCTTATCCATAAGCCAAATGGTCAGAATCAATCGTCGCCGTACGAATTTGTCGATTTTCGCGAGACGGCACCTGCTGCGGCTACTGAGGATATGTTCACGAATAACGTAAATGAAAGCATGTTTAGAGGAAAGGCAAGGTATAGTGATATGACCTCCCCTTGGAGACTTCATGTTGGCTGACAGGCTTGAAGCGGTGTTCCAGGCGAGTTACGAGGTCTCGAATACCTGCACAAGAACTATGGCCGTCTCCCATGGTCAAAACTTGTGCAACCAACTATCAAGGTTGCACGCTATGGCTTCCCAGTGAATAACGATACTCTTAGGTTCATGAAGATGACTTACAAGCAATCGGAAAGCGAGAGCTTCCTCTTGAACGATCCGTCATGGGCAATTGACTTTGCTCCTGCTGGAAGGTTGCTCAAGTTTGGAGAGAAGCTCACGCGGAAGAGATATGCCGATACGCTGGAAGCGATTGCTGCCAAGGGTGCAGATGTGTTCTACAAGGGTCCTATAGCCGATGCAACGATCAGGGCTCTGAAAGAGAAGCAAGGGATCATGTCTTCTCATGATCTCAAAAACTACTCTGTCGCTATCCGACAGCCGTCCCAGATCAACTATCGGGGCGGGAAGATCACCAGCGGCTCGGCTCCTTCAAGTGGCGCCGTTGTTGCAGCTGCAATGAATATTCTAGGTGGCTATGACTATTTAGGCGATTCCGTGCGAGTCAATGAAAGTTCTTATCTCCTCGATGAAGCTTTCAAATTTGGTTATGGAATGCGTACCAACCTCGGCGATCCCGGCTTCGTTGACGGTTTGGCAGAGTATCAAGCCCAGATGTATTCCAACAACACATCACAGGAGATACGCGCCAGATTTGGTGGACGTCCTCTCACGCTTCAGGTTTACAATCCCAGGGGTCTCGAGAGCTTGGATACCCCTGGCACTTCTCATCTAGCAGCCATGGATGACTCCGGGCTTGCTATATCTCTCACGACTACGATCAATCTTAACTTTGGCTCACAGGTCGTCGTTCCTGAAACTGGAATTATTATGAATAATGAGATGAACGACTTTAGTATCCCTGGAGAATCCAACGCATTTGGATATATCCCCAGCGAGGCCAACTTTATCAGACCTGGAAAACGACCGCTCTCTAGTATAAGTACTACAATTGTCGAAGGAGCTGACGGAAATGTCTCGCTTCTTACAGGAGCAGCTGGAGGCAGTCGAATTATCACAGCAACTGTCCAGGTTGTGCTTAATGCTCTAGAGAAGAACATGACTGTGCATGATGCACTCGCTGCTCCAAGACTACATGATCAGCTTGAACCAGGGCAAATCACGTTCGAATATCCTTTTGATAACTCAACGGTGGCATATTTAAAGAAAATCGGTAATAATGTTACGTGGGTTGCGCCTGGACAGAGCACTGCTCAGGCTTTGAGGAGGTTATCAGATGGGACGTTTGAGGCTGCCGGTGAACCTCGCCAGGCAAACTCTGGAGGATTCTCGACTTGAGATCTGGTCCGTTTTGAGTTACCGTCATGAATCTGAAATTGATCAAGGGGATACTTTATATGTATACAACTATTTATATTACAGAGATAGAGCCAAAGGGGATAAATCATACCTAATCCTTTAGGTATGTACTTTAGGTAAACTGATGCTTATTTATATCTTAGGAAAAGTAAGTCTATTCGTCACGTTACTATCCTCTTTGGCACGCTGGGCAATGACTTTTCGGCTTTGCCTTTGTAGATGTCATGCACGATACACTGGTTTGATTTAGTTGTGAACACCTCTGTCCATCAGAGTGTGGGTTTGAGGCAACAGTCGGCTGAAACCGCTTAGCCAATAAGGTTCCATCCATAATGAAAGCCGAACATATATTTTAAGCTTAATTTAATGAAACTTAAAAAGAAAAGAATTTTCTTGTGCATTTTATGTTTATAGCAAAGAACTCTCATGCACCAGGTCTGGAACATGTTTTGCTCTTGGTAGTTATCCCTGAGTTTCAGATTCAGGGTAGATACATATGTATGTACATATGTACATATAGGTAGAAGTGCTGTTTTCTTGGGGAGAACCCTTCAAACGAGCTTGGCGATCTTCGCGTGAGTTGCAGGCCAAAGCACAACCAACATCCAATCATCCAAAGGCAGCGGCCCAAGGCGTTGTGTGGTCGGTCATTGTGGCTTCGTTGGCACCCTGATATTGAACTCAATCCCCGATTCGCTTTTTGGTGGGAAGTTAAATTGCGAGGGATAAAACATGTCATTGACTATCCCAATTAGTTTCCTGAATATCGTTATCTCAGGTACCTGGCCCATAAGAAGAAGTATATGAGTGGCACATAGATTAGCAAACAGCCCATTGCAGCCTCTATCCTTGAATGCCGAATACTTGTCCCACGTGCCATGAGGATAAAAAAAACACCGCAAGTTTACAAACAACCACAATTATTCAGCTGAGAGAACACGTGCCTCGAGAGACGAATTCGTGAGGATAAGATGGTCTAATTGCTTGGCGCCAATTAATCTCATTCCAACAAGCCCCCTTGCACGCGTCACGCCTAGCCGGACCTCCCGGTTAGCAGTCAGTCAAACAATGGCAGGGGATAATACTAGTGGAAAACCTTGTTTTTCTCTACCCGTTGCGGCGCTTGGTGCTTCATCTGTGTGTGAGCCAAGACCCCTGGACCGTCATATTCTCCAGCCACAATTCCATGACGAAGGCCACGACGACATACATACAATACACGCCAAGTCATTGTGAGTGCTACCGTATGTATGTATTTAATAATCTGGGTAGCCACTTTATGTTTCTCCCTCTTCAACTCCATCTCCCTATCCTCCACAATGATCTTCTCCTCCACCACTCTCCTCTCTCTGCTGACGGGTGCACTGGCCGGTGCTATACCCCAAGGTGCAAACACCTGGAAAACATTACCCTCTATCCCAGTTGCTCCTCGACAAGAGCACGGTGTTGTCGCTCTTTCAGAAAAGACTCTCGCCATTATTGGTGGAATTATTCCCAATCGCGATGCCGATAGCTTCCAGACTACAAACATTGTCCAATTCTACAACACCGGTTCAAATACATGGCGCCGATTCGTCGCCAAGACACCCGTAGAGGTTAATCATCCCAATGTCGCCGCAGTCAATGGCAAGATCTACCTTCTAGGTGGCCTTTCAGATATCAAGGATGGCGCTTGGCGAGCTTTCTCGGACTCATGGGCATACAACCCCGACCTCGATGAGTGGACTGAGCTTGACCCTGTACCTAAGGGCGAAGAGAGAGGAAGTGCTGCCATGGGTGTTTATGGAAACATTATCTACTTAGCTGGAGGTATGCGCACATTAGAGCCGACTGGACCTGGCGGAGAACAAGATACCGTCAACTCTGTCTCTGCTTTCGACACAAAGACTTCAAAATGGATCGACCTACCTGAAGCCGCAAAGAAGCTTCCCGAAGGACGCGATCACGCCGCCTCCTCCATCGTCGGAAACAAACTCTACGTTCTCGGGGGAAGGCTCCGCGGCCAACGCAATGTGAAAGACACTGTTTTCACCCTCGACCTCGAAGACCTGGAAGCAGGCTGGGCTACCAGCGAAGCAAGGATGCCCACTCCCCGCGGCGGTGTTGTTTCCGGTACAATCGGCACCAAAGTTTACGTTCTAGGCGGAGAGGGAAACACCGCTGCTGGTTCAGGCGGCATTTTCGACCAGATTGAGGTTTTTGATACCAAGACTGAGAAGTGGGAAGAGCTTGGCACTATGAAGCTGCCCAGACATGGCGGCGCAGCTGTTGCTATCAAAGGTGGCATTTACCTTCCTGGTGGAGGCATATCGGAGGGTGGTTCTCCGGTTGATACCCTGGATATTTACTGGCCATAACCAGATGTCCACTGTTTTTATATATGTATTTGTAGCGCTTAACGAATGATGAACTAGATCTCTTTTTATCAATTAACCGTTTGCCCAGAATGACGTTGTAAAACCATGTCTGTACTGGATGCTTCCAGGCCATGTATGCAATCCAAACCTGTACACTGCCCAGCGCAATGCTCACAATCCCTACCAAGATGGAAATAAACAGAGCAAGAAGGGCAACTAGGAGCGCGTTTCTTTCAGATGTCTTTTGTTGGAACCACTTCTCAAACTTGTTTCGTGGTGGCTGAGACTTAGTCATCTCATGAAGTTGAGCGATCCGTCTCCCCCAATGCACATAGTTGAAATCTTCTGGTGGCTCGGGAAAGATCTTATATCCCTCGTATGGGGCACATTCAGGGTCTAAACCTTCCTTTTTGATAAGATTGTTTAATACCTCCTCAGACTTTTTCTCGAGAGATGGGAAGAGGATTCCTTGTAGAGAATGGAGTGTTTCTGTAAGAAGTTGAGGACCATGAGTACCACTGTATAGACCCTTAGCTGAATTTATTATTTTATTTAATTGAAATACTCACTGCTCAAGACTGTGCTTTGCCGTAGCTCTCAATGTTAACGAAACGTCTCGACACTTTTCTAGGTGCGCTTTTAGGTACGCAGCATGATGAAACAAGTAGAGAATATTGTTTTTGGTATCCAAGCTCAGGTGCTCGGAGAGATTGTCTGTCGGATAAAACCTCATACCCAGGCGTTTTTGTAATTTCCATGCCTTCAGATGGGACCGTTCATCAAAGGCTTCCAGCACTTCCTCGCGCATGTGCTTAGAACCTTTCGGGAGTGACCTCTCAACAAAAGAAGAAAATCTCTCTTGAGATAACCATCCTATAGGGCGATATTCGCCAAGTACATAATCTTCAGAATGCCAATCTTGAGCAGCCGAGTCAATCATAAGCATCGCTTGGATAGCCAGTGTCAAGATATTTTCGAGATTATCATAAGAGCCCCAGGAGTTTTGCATGTGCGCGACAGCTTGTTCTTTCGTAACATCGGGGCTCCTCTTTAAATATTCGGCTGCAAAGAGAACATCTTGGTGTGTCCTCGAGGCTAGTTCATTGAGAGTGTTGTCTTTCGTTGCGAGGTCGTCATAGTATAGCGGCCGGACAGCTACTGTTGGATTGGTTCTGGAGATTTGTGGTGTTCTTCGTCTCCTGACGGTTGGCCATCTCTTCGACGACTACCGTAAATTCTCAGTAAATTCTCCACGCCACGTGGATACCACTAACGATATTTTTGGCCTATAATTGGTTAGATAAATTTAAGAATCTGATACTGTTATCTTTAAACTGGATTTGGATGATATAATTTGCTAGATTGCTACTAGTAGTATCCGCAGGGCGTGGTGAATTTACTGAGAATTTACGGTACATTGAGAACAGCGATCCTTTTTATTGGATTGGCTCATATCTTAGGAGATACTCCACAGAAGGTGTTTGCATTCCTTCACATCCTATTGTCAACCTGAATTTAGTATCAGGAGGTAGCGACTACTTTCATAGCCGGTCTAAATCTAAACTAACTCATTCTAATAACTTCTTCGATAATGCTAAAAGTCGAGGCATCACTTTAAATTTCTAACAATAGTACTGTGGCCTCTATAGAACAGACCAGACAACTTAATATATAGCGGTCTAGAAATCCATAATAAATTGTATAAATCGATTTTTAATGTAATTTTCATTAGGTCTTGAAGTATCATAGATCAAGTTTATAAATGAAAGAAATCCATTTCTCCCTTGACAGCGGTTTCCAGATGTACCTACCTACCTACTACCTACCTACTAGGTAGTAGGTACCTAGGTAGGTACTAGGTACTCGCACTCCAACAGAAGCACGTGACGTTTGCGCCCTCTATTTGTGGCGTTTTTGGTCGTCTCCTCAACAAGCTTCAAGATATAGGATTTCCCACTCCCTCTCTCTAATACAATGTTATTGCTTTGGATAGGCCGGATTCGCGAATGTGAGTGGATTGGTAAATAGGACAGACCCCATATCTAACATGTTATGGCAGCTTGCGGCGGTCGTCGCGGCCTTGCACAGATAGGCTCACTAGCATTTGATGGGGCAACATCACGATTTCGTGTCCCCTCTATGTGCCTCTCTACCAAGAAGACCACCAAGCGGGGACGTAAAAAGGCGTCTAAACATCATGACGGATCTAAAGAGGCAGAGAGCCCCGAGAACCCGAGAAGCCATTTAAAGTCGAAGGGAGAAATACTAAACAAAGAGCAACGGGCTATTTTGGACCTCGTGGTGAAGAAGGGACAAAGTGTCTTTTTTACGGGTCCTGCAGGCACCGGCAAGTCGGTACTTATGAAGAGGATTATCCAAGGCTTAGCGACCAAGTATCTCGGAGACGACACACGCGTTGGTGTGACAGCCTCTACGGGCCTTGCAGCTCAGAACATCGGCGGCACGACGCTTCACCGGTTTGCGGGAATTAAGCTTGGCCAAGCACCTACCGAAAAGCTCATCAAGGACATTGAGAAACACCCGGCCAAACGCCAGCGCTGGTTAGATGTCGAGGTCTTGGTTGTTGACGAAATCTCCATGATTGACTGCATCCTCTTCGACAAGCTCGATGCTATCGCGCGCTCGGTAAAAAGCTCAAACCAACCCTTTGGAGGCATACAGCTCGTCCTTTCTGGTGACTTCTTCCAGCTTCCGCCAGTGAGAAAGGGAGCAGATGATGGTAGCCCCAAGTTCTGCTTTGAGGCCGAGACGTGGAACCAGGCCATACAACATACCATCAACCTCACGCAGATTTACAGACAGAGAGATCCGCAATTTACTTCAATGCTGAACCAGATCCGAGAAGGCTGTCTCTCACCTGTCACGATAGACAAGTTCCAAAGTTTGAACAGGTCTATAACAGAGAATGGTGCAGAGGCTACTGAGCTTTTCCCGCTACGCCAAGAAGCAGACCGGGCGAACTTAATACGGCTGAACAACCTCAAAGGTGTACCCCATAACTACACTGCCAAAGATGGCGGGATAATTAGAAACCCGGATACCCGCAAGCTGCTCTTAAGCGATTGCATAGCCCCTGAGTCCCTGACATTGAAGAAAGGAGCACACGTCATGCTCATCAAAAACATCGATGAGCAGCTAGTGAACGGATCGCAGGGCTACATCATCGACTTCGACGACACCGAAATGCCCGTTTATCCGGTGGTCCGTTTTGTACTCCAAAATGGTAGTACTCGGACACATCTTTGCAAACCTGAAGAATGGTCTGTTGAGCGATGGGTACCCGCTCCATCGACAACAGATGGTTGGGTCGTTGAGAAGCTGGCAACGCGCGTTCAAGTTCCTCTCCTCCTCGCATGGGCGCTCAGTATACATAAAGCGCAGGGACAGACATTGGACCGTGTCAAAGTAGATCTTGACCGCGTTTTTGAAACTGGCCAAGCTTATGTCGCGCTTTCACGAGCGACGGGCCTAGAGGGATTGCAGGTTTTGAATTTTCATCCGAGCAAGGTGACAGCGCATCCGAAGGCCAAGGATTTTTATGCAACTTTGTCAAAGGGGACAGGAGCTGAATAACCTTTTTGAGACCAATATGATATTATACAAGGGCAAATAAAATCTACATGGACGCAGGCATCTCAAAACTCATATCGTAGTTAAAAAAGAAATCGCCCGGCAGGTCAGGAAAGAAAGCATCAACGCCAGAAACACCCGATATCCCAGCGTCCACATTGTGATCGATCCCCACTCCTAACGGCGGGCCCATATCGCCAGGCATTTCCAGCTTCAACGTCTGTGCCATTCTCTCCAGTCCGCCAGTCATCAAATTCGCCAAATGCCACTTCCCAGCTGGCTGTGAGCGGAACTGCTGAACCAGTCCCATGATTAGTTCGTAGACTTTATCACGCTCGATAAGATCGTGGTATTTTGTTGCAACTTTTGTGAGGAACATGGACGCAAAGGCTGTCATGGAGTGGACGTAGGATGGCATGCCGACTATGCCGAGTGCTACATCGGGGTCGTTGAGGAATTTGTCGATGATTGTCGTGGCCGCTGTTATTCCGTTTAAAGCACAATCTAAGAAGTAGTGTGGGATGTGCTCATCTTTGGACAAGCCGCGGAATACGTGGGAGTATAGATATAACTGGGCGAAGTTGTAGTGCAGGATGATGCCTTTGCGCGGGAAGCCGCCGATACCTGGCCAGCGTTCTGATACCTGTTAGCTTTGATATTATTGTGTCAAAAGACATTCAAATTACTTACCTTGCACTTGGTCCGTCCAGAAGGCGAACCACTGGTCAAGCTGTATCCGGAAGTGAGAGATATGATTCAAATGCAACCGCGGAATCGGCTTCCCCTTATTCGCAGTGAACAACTCGCGAATGCTCCTCAAGATGCTCACGACAGTCACTTGACTAAGTAGTCGTCTATCCTCCTCATTCGAAACCGCGCAATGCAAAAAGTCCGTAGCCCCCTGTGTCGAAGGATCTTCCTGTACTATAGACGGTCTCCCGTACTGCGTTGCAAGCTGCTGGTCGCAAACACAAAGGATGTACCAAATCCTCGCACATTCTGCATCTTCGTTGCTAGCCTTTTCTATAGCTCTGTCGTAACTGTTATGAAGATCGAATTCGGCTGCTCTTCGTATGGCATGTCCCGACAGCATCCATGACAAGTCGCTTAGCCAGTAACAGCCTATGCATAAAGCTCGCAGGTAATCCCTACTAAGTCGTCTTTCGAATATCGATGTCTCAAAGAGCCTTCGAAATTCGGAACTGATGACGGGGTATATGTAGTCCGCTGTTGAGTCGTGGAGTGCAGCAACTGTGAGGACTGCCACGAGAAGAAACTGGCTCTTTTGTCGACACTCTTGCATCGTCTCGTAAGGACATCCTATGAGATAGATATATGGATCCAGACGTTTTCGATAGAAGTTGAAAAGTCTCTCTGCGTCGGCTAACGATATAAGGCGCTTCGTTATCACATCATCCATGCCTTGGTTCTGTTGCGAGTCGATATTATCTGGAGACCGAAGAGCGCGTAGTTTTGTGAGTGTGTAGAGTGAGTGGATAGGAGCATAGGGAACATCGTCATCTTCTGGCATCAATTTGGGTGAATTATCGCGAGAGGGAACATGATGGCCTTTGTTTGACAGGCTGGGTGATTGATCTTTGGGTCCTTCTGCTGCTCCGGAGTATGAGCGGAGCGGTGGTAATTCCAGATCCAGTCTACCAGCAACTTGTTTGAGGAAATTGTGCATTTGTTCGAGGTCTTGTACCACGTCTTGAGTAAACCTTACGGTTATTAGCAATACGCAGGGTCAGAAGTGGGTGTTGACGTACTGCGACTTTTCATCCAGAATAGTCTGTAGATTCTTCCCCAGGACACAACCCAAACCTTTCTCAGCACATCTTCGACAAGGTGGCCCATTCTCATCAATCAAGCACTTGATCTAATAATCATCAACATCACACCATTAACCCCAATTTCATTATGCCATTCTTACCTTTTGTCTCCGACACGCGGTACACGCCTTAACCTTTCTCGAGATCTGCGGCGGAAACGCATGTTCCCCGTTCTCAGCCTCGGACCAGCTTCGTTTCGACATGGCGATAAGAGCAGGGCGTGTTGTGAATTCAGTCTCATCCATATATTAAAGAGTCGGTAATGTTTGGCGTCTGGTTGGCGGGATCCTGGTCTGGGGAAATTAGTCTGTTTGCGGGGTTTATATAATCCGCGACGCGTTCCGATGGTCCGAGATTTCACGATATTCCTACCGACAACGAACGAGATATCGGGGACTCTCCGTCGTGTACGTGAGCGGAAGCGGGTCAATATGCCGGTGGAAGGCGGAGTTGTACGGACGGGTCAGGTCCACTTTTGCCGATAACATTGCATGACTTGTCCTCTTCAACCCGGCACATAGTTACTACTTTCATCAATTCGATATGGCCAAAGTTACAATCTTGGCACCTCGTTAATGTTTCATTTTTTTCTATTTATCCCCGGGCATCTAGTTCCCTTGTAGATATCGAGGCTTATCCGGGTCAAATCCAACAAGACAGTTGACCGTCTCGTTGCCCTCACCACTATCATTAATCTGATTGCCCTTAGGACCGAGCCACTTTCCTGTCAGCTTGATATACCCATCCAAAGCGTTGATCAGCGTATGTCCAACCTCAAGAGCCTCAGCTGCACGCGTGTGAGAGTAATATGTCAGCAAGCTCTGAGCCGCCTTTCTCTCTCCCTGCTTGATCATCGTCAAAGCGGTCTTTTCCACCCAGCCCTCAACCTGAACGCGCGACGCACTCTCAAACTTCTCATACATCTCTGTCACGAGAGGATGGTACTTGTTGGGATCCGAACACATGTAGTACAGCACCCGCTTGAAGATACGGCCAGCAAACTCTGAAGCTTCTTGGAGTTGATAGTCTGGGTTGAGGAAGCTGCTCGAAGCGCCTGTCGTCAAATATCGGTGTTCGCCAAACTCGGGAGGGACGGATTGCACACCAAGCCACCAAGGGACGAAAGGTGATGCAACGGAACTAGTCGGGGCATTCCAGATTCGCAGCATATCACGATCAATACCGTCATGGAGACTGACGACTTGTCCATAGCCGGCCTCATCGTCTGCGATGCGAGGATCTCGCACTCTCTGCATTATCTTAGCTTCAGTAACGGGAACCATCTCGAGGGTAGCGTTCTCCAGAGCTGCCTGCGACATGAACTTGTAGCCTCCATCGCGAGCCTTGTATCGAGGATCTTGAGGCCCATAGACGTCGAAAATATTGAAAGGTTTGCCAGAAGTTTTGTTCCACCAGCCCTGCTCAACAGCAAACGACACGATGTTGTCAGAGCCAGCATAATCAGGGTTGTTCTTGAAGTTGGTAGGAAAGTCTTCGATATAGCCGGGATAAAGAACCTTGACCTCGTTTGGCCCAAGACGCTGAGCAGCCCATAGCTTCTTGCCACCAGCCATCTCCCAAACGACCCATCCTTCAGATTTGTCGGCAATAAGGTGAGAGTTTCCGCCGTATGTTGCTTCACCGTACTTTGCCATCAGCTCTCCAATAATTTCAACTCCTTCACGGGCAGTACTGGCTCTCTCCATCACAATGCGAGCAAAGTCACTGTACTGCACGCCATGTTGAGGATTCGGAGTCATCTTGAGAAGTTCATCACGGTTATCAGCCCAGACATCACGGACCGTCACGCCCTTCTCATTCAACCCGCCATTGGTCAAAGGTGCAGGGAAGCCCTCAAAATCAGAGTACTCCATGCTCATGTACCGGAAGGTATGATTTACTTGGGGAATCTGGATAAGCTCTCCAGGAAAGGTCGCGTCCTTGGTGACGCCAACAGTAATAGTCGAATTGGGAGGGTGATCACGGGCTGGGAAGAGCTGAAGCCAATGGCTGGAAACTTCTTCCCCAGTGCCTCCGACGATGACACTACCGTCTTGGGTAAGATTCTTTCCGACGTAGAAGGCATAGCTGGCTGATGCTGGGCGCGCCAGCCAAAGTGTAGCCGCAATTGCAGCGTAGTTAAACATGACTGTGGCCACTAGAAATGGCACAGTTGCAGTGATGAGAAAAAAGAGCGCAGATTAATATCGCAATTTACAGATGTACCTACCTACCTACTTATCTATAGCTTCATCCTACGCACGTGATCGTCGCTCAATTACTCAGTCAGGAAGCTTGAAGCCGACATTAGCTCAAAGTTACCCAGCTGACAATCTTGGCACGACAAGGTATATGCTAGATATTCCAGGGCAGTCTATCTTCAAGATTAAAGCTAACTGCGAGAATTAGACAAAATTGGGTTAGTGAAGCTGACTTGTGATTGCAAAATACGACGTAGTAATAAGTCTGGGGCAGATTTGCTCATGATATGGATATCAGTGCTTCGGTAGATCTTGCACTGGGTGTTTAAGTTCGCCGAGTCGACGTTATTATGAGACGGGAGATAGAAACGGGGTCTGAAAAACGTTGATAAAAGTCAAGATAAGGAAGGTATATGAGATTTGGACTGGTAATTCTCATTATAGGGTCGTACTAGAAGCAGTCAGTAATTCAGCAAATTGGGCTGCTGTCATGAGAAACAATAGATTATGGAGATATTCTTCTCGAAGTCCGTGTAAAGTTGTTCATCTACGCCAGGGAATATATGCTCGGCTCTGATATTTCGAGAAAAATAAAGTCGTCACTAATTTGTATTCTTAGTACCCTCTCTAATTATCAAGACATAAATCCCATTTCATACATGACACGCTGAAGCTTTCGAGGTGTCAGCTTGACCTTTAGAGTATTACAGAATTTGGTGTTATAACTTATAAGCTCAGGGCTCGGGTTTTTGAGCGAACGGGTAAATATTTAGGCGATCATGTCAACTCCACTATAGTCCGACTCTTTGAAGAACTCCAGTCCCCTCCTACTCTATGGATATCACTCCCTTGGCATGGTACGGGATGATGGAATATGCGCAGGTCTAATGTCACATAAAGTGCGGGGGTTGCAGAAATCGTAAATTTAGTTCCCGCAAACAAACAGCCTCCGATATAATAATCAAGGCTTAATAAACTTCCACTCTGATGGAATAGATCCATGTGTTATGAGGATTTCTTGAAGACCCAACTGGATAAAGGTATTCAAGTTCGTCGATTCGGCATTGTCACTATACGAAGAGATAAATGAGACCTAAAAGCCTTTAATAATAGAATAATAGTCAAGGCTAGTATTAGACTGTTATAGATCGGTGAATAAGTAGGTATTTATTCTTGAAATCAATTGCTCTGTCCCGCAGAAATCAATGCCGTATTATAAATGCGCCGCCCATCATAAGTCATGTCCTTTATCCTACAAAGCGCCTATGCGAAAATCGACTCAAGAACCAACTCGAAATATCTCGATCGAGGTTGGGGAGTACGTTGTGGTTGTTGTGATTGTGCAGGTTTCTTGTTGTAGTGACTGATGGTGCGGCCAGCAACTGTAGCGCCTCCGACGGTCAAGACGATAGGAATGACCCTGGTTATTATTATATTAGTATGTACAAGATCTGCCGAGGTGCTGATATACTGACTTGGGAGCGATGTGCGCGGAAGTGGCAGCAGGAAGCATTTTGGTGGTGGTTTGTTAAATACTAATGTATGTAGTAATGTAGTTTTGTATCAGAGCGATAGATACCCAGCCCGAGTGAAAAGTGTCTTTTTTTTGGTCGAATTATTAATTGTGAGTGTTGATAATGAGATCCATCACACGGGAGATGATGAATGTTTTATAATTATCGATAGAAATGCCGTTTCCCCTGATTTCCCTCTTGTCTTGTCAATATCGCACGTTCTGACGGCTGGTGGTTCGATCATCACCATTAGGTGTGCCATAATAGTGACAAGTCTGGAGGAACCCTTGTCGGGCATAATCGGGGCCTGCCCTTCACCCCGTGGAGGACCGGGGCTAGAGATTCTGGAGAAATAGCGGCGCCATTACAATGCCGTTGACCTTTGCAATTCATGAATATACGCTGGTCTTGTCAATTGACATTCTAGGATGTGAGATCAAATTTATTCCTAGATTTCTTCTCTAAAATGCTGTAAATATCACCTAAAACCTAAATTGCCAAGCCCTCAAAACCGTGTGATTCTCAGCCACGGCATCCACCGACACCCTCAGTCTTGTGACAACACCAGCCTACGTCAGTTGCCTCACGGTCACTCACCTGTGCAACCCCCCAAACTCTGGAACCAGCTGATGGCAAAAACAGTATACATACCTACCAATATGTACCGTTCCCGGGATATTCTCGCCTCGACTTTCCCCAGACAATGCACTCCTCGGTGGTGCATTTCCAGACGCAAACTTACGAGGCCGTCTTTGATGCTACACCAAATCTTACAACTTCCCCGCGTTTGGCATCTAATATCGCATGACTTCTGCATTTTTGTTGAATGGGCTGGTGTTATTGGCCCATTTGCTTGCCGTGGGACTATCCGACCTGCTGGATCTGGCCAGACTTCGAATCTGGTTCTATATAAGTCGTATATGCCGTTTTAAGCTGGGTTTACCTGCCTAGGGGGTGTCACAAAACATCAGATACAGATATCACATTAATATTTTCAATTAACTTCAAACTAGGACTTTCTCTATTAGATAGCTGTCTTTTTACTGTAATTACTTTATAATAAGAGCTGTCAACTTCTGGTCAATCTTATATAGCGCGTCCGATGTCTTGTGACACCCCTAGGGCCTCCTTCACATATCTATAACGAAACAACTGTTTTGTAGATCTCCGTGTTTTACGGATACTCCGTACCAGATTCAGGGTTCTGGAAGTCTTGTTCCGATGTTTCTATATCGTATGATTCAACTAATATCAGATTCCACCTCGGACCTGACCCGAATGTAGCCGCTCGTCTATGACTAGGTAGCCGCGGAGAAATCACTACAGACATTATAAGTACTATTTCATGCATTGCATATATATCAAATCATTACATTAGAAGGCAAGGACATTCTCGGTACTAAAGACTTAGGGAAATGCATTAATATATTATAGTTTTTAATTATACTTAAGGAAAAAGAGCAGGAAAGGTAAGAGAGAATTAAATTAAAAATAAATATTTATACTATATACTTAATAAATAAAAAATATATAATAACTTAAGAAATAACTCTATATAAATTATATTATCCTTATTACTCTTGAAAGTAAATTCCTTGCTGAATAATAAATAGAATAGGAGTAAAAATAAAAAAGCATGTCCGATATTACCGGGCATCAGAGAATTGACAAGACTGGGATTCGAACCCAGGCCCCTTTCGAGACTGCGAATCGTTACTAGTTCAAATCGAACCTGAACACAGCGCCTTAGACCGCTCGGCCATCTTGCCTTGAACTTGATAGTCCCCAAAATCGTATAACAGGGCCAGCGAGATGGGCATCACAACCTGCAATTTGCCTCAAGATATTTGGGACAGCTTTTGTCGCCAGTGCGCATTCCAACAGTTAATTGCGAGAATACATAGTAGATTTCTCGAAAATTAGCTCTTAAGGTTTGTATTGCCGGATCTGGTCTGCATTCTCCGAGAAGCGCCGCCGTACCTTGTCCGGATCAGTTGGTAACACTGCGTGACGGTCAATCATATCAACATGCAAAGTGCGATTAAAGCCATTCGGAAATAACACAACTGGAAACGGGATTGTCATGTCACTCGCCATCGCATTTATGTTGAAGCCGATGCCATCCATCTCGGTGCCGAAATGCAGCCCCACTACATCCGGGCCGCCGATGGACGGGAGCCAAGATCAGTGTGAGAGTCCGGCATGCCCGACTGTAAAATGTGTAAACCCTACCGAACAAAGGATAGATAGATAATTAACTCTGTTGAAAACTGTTCTTATTCACCTAACATTCGTACTGTAAAACATAGAGCAGGCTAGAAAACGCCAACAACGTCAAAGCGGACCGATGACGGCAACGGCTGCAGACCAAGGTTGGCTCTCGGTAGCTACGGAACCTGAGTCACGACGTCATCAATTCGAGAGACATAAAACACAACGGCACGCATCTTGAATCACTGAATCGAAGCAATCACTGTATCCGAAAGACGTTCAACATGGTTTCAAAACAGTCGGAAGTGCCCAACTTTACAATCAGCGACTATGTCAAGTTCTTTGGCGCAGGCGCCCTCGCTGCGACGTCTACCCATGGTGTAAGTCGCGTGCTTCACATGTTCATAATCGCAAACTGACAAGACACAGGCTGCGACACCAATTGATGTCGTCAAGACACGGATTCAAGTCGACGATGCTTTGAAGGGATACAACATGTTATCAGCTGGTCGCAGCATCGTCGCCAAAGAGGGCGCATCGGCACTACTGACCGGCTTTGGCCCAACTGCTGTTGGTTATCTTGTCCAAGGCGGTGCCAAGTTCGCTGGCTACGAGTTCTTCAAGAAGAAGTACATCGCCATGCTTGGAGGCCCTGAGAAGGCTATCGACCATCGAACTGGCGTCTACTTGACAGCCAGTGCATCCGCCGAGTTCTTTGCTGATATTCTTCTGTGTCCGCTCGAGGCCACGCGGATTCGACTCGTTTCGCAAAGAGGATACGCCGATGGTTTGCTTTCGGGATTCACAAGGATGGCGCGCGAGGAGGGCTTCAAAGGATTTTACTCTGGCTTTGTACCTCTTCTGTTCAAGCAGGTTCCCTTCGCTGTCGGTCAATTCTCTGTTCACGAAGGTGTCAATGAAGTCATTTACCGCGCCATGGGCCCTGAGCGCAAGGCCAAGCTCACACATCTTGAGTCGACAGGAGTAGAGCTCACATCCGGTGTTATCGCCGGTGCTGCTGCCGCCGTGCTTTCTCACCCCGCTGATACTCTTCTGTCAGCCATCAACAAAGGCGCGGGCGACAAGAGTCAGAGCGCGACAGGTCGCATGTTCCAGCTCGCACGGGAATTTGGACCCAAGCGATTGCTGCTTTCTGGACTGGGTCCTCGTGTCGTCATGACATGCGGTCTGGTCGGCGCTCAGTTTGTTGTATACGCGCAATGCAAGGCTTTCACAGGGGCACCGCCGAGCATTGAGATTCACAAGGAGTCGTCACTGTGAATGACTGGGTACTTCAGTATATAAAAAAAAGGACGGGCGGTTTGGAATGGCGTTGGGGCGATAGATATGGAATGACATGCTGTATAGCGAGTTCCGGTGCTGGAATTAAACAAAACGTCTAATATCTTGATTGGCAATTGGCAACCAAGCACAATCTTGGGTTAAATTCCTCATGTCTCAGAACAGTGTTTCTATCGAGCCTACGGATACGGAGTATGTACGGAGTAGGTATATATGTACATCTTGGCTGCCCACGCACGGAGCTAATAAGTCGGGTCTAGGTAGGTAGGTACCTAGGTTAGGTAGGTAGTAGGTACTAAGTTAGTACATACAGTAGTAATCTTAGTCCCGAGTTTGAGATCTGTCGTGAGTGGCGGAGTTGTGGCGTCAGCAGTTGAGGTGCTGAGCATGCATCTATGAATAAGAAGATACTGTAATCTAATAATAGGCAGAATAAGAGCTGGATGTCATGGTGAGAAAACAATGGCGAGGCTGGTATTTTTCTGAAATTTAATATGCTTTGTTAGCCTTTGTCTAGGCGCCGAGTTCTTGCAGATCACATCTCGAGCGAATGCGAAAAGTACATGTGTTATACTTTGAGGTTGCATTGCCAAGTTGCCTGTGGCGCAGCTAGAGGCTTCTATTCGGCAGATGGCGTGTGTCTTTCAGCGAGCTGATCCCTTCTAGGCCGCGCAGGTCCCCTATTTTGTCAGGAAGTTTGGGGGGTACCTTGCTTATAGCGTCCAAGGCCACGACATCACCATCAGAAGCGTGTCTTGTTCTCCTGACCTGACCTCAAATTTCTACCTTCTCGGCTCCTCCAACTTTGACTTCAACGCTCGTCTGCATTGCGGTTTCGTCAATTACCAGGTACGATAACAGAACCTTGTCTGATTAGAAGAAGCAGTGCGGCCTGCGCCGACAATTCCGTTGGTGGGTGGTACCAAACGCAGCAGCATTCTTGATCTTGATCCCCTTGGCCACCTCGAATTCGACCTGCGCGTGGTAGTTTCCGTCGCTGTCGCCATCAACCTCGATTCAATCCTCGCTCTCTCACCCTCAGGAGCTAATCTCTTCATTCGCCCCAGTTCTCGATTCTTTCTTTATCGACCAGTTGTAACTGTACTGGATGTGTTAAACGGCTTTCTCGTCTCCTCGCACCTCCCTTTGCGCCGCAAGGGTTTCATTCCCTCCGCATCATGAAGATTTCTTCCCTGCTGAGCCTCGCCGGCTTTACGGCTCTGGCTCTGGCTCATGGGTCCAGGCCGACACGAGACTACGCATTAAATGATTACTATGTTCTACATCTCGATGCCAGAACGACACCCGACCAAGTCGCTAGCCGGCTCGGACTCGCTCACGAGGGCCAGCTCGGAGCGCTCGACGACCACCATGTTTTCCGCGCTGAAAAGGTCGACCACGATATAGTTAAAAGAGAAATTACAGAGCGAAAGAGAAGGAAACGAGATTTTGGAGGCTCTGATCCCGTCGATGGCATTCTCCTATCAAAGAAGCAACAAGCACGGCAACACCTCTTCAAGCGAGAGATTCCTCCACCCCCGAAAGATTGGGTTCCTCATCTTGGCCGGCGAGAATCATCAGAAGATGCTCGAGATGAGATCACTGAATACCAGACGATGATTATGAAGGATCTGGATATTCAAGACCCCATCTTCAAGGAGCAGTGGCATCTTTTGAACCCTGTTCAAGTTGGCCACGACGTCAATGTGACTGGCCTTTGGCTGGATGGTATTACAGGAGAGAACGTCACTGTAGCCGTTATTGATGACGGTCTTGATATGCACAGCGACGATCTCAAGCCCAACTATTTCGCCGAAGGTTCTTGGGATTTCAACGATAACGACCCCGAGCCTGCCCCCGTACTGGATGAGGATCGACACGGTACCCGCTGTGCTGGCGAAGTCGCAGCTGCCCGCAACGATGTTTGCGGTGTTGGTGTCGCCTATGACTCCAAGGTCGCCGGTCTTCGAATTCTTAGCAAGCTCATTAGCGACGCTGATGAGGCGGAAGCTATGATGTACAAATACCACGACAACCACATTTACTCATGCTCATGGGGCCCCGCTGATGATGGTCAAACAATGGAGGCCCCCGATGTGGTCATTCGAAGGGCGATGCTCAAGGCGATTCAAGAAGGACGTAATGGTCTTGGCTCCATTTACGTCTTTGCCAGCGGCAATGGTGCCGGTGCCGGTGATAACTGCAACTTTGATGGATACACCAACTCTATCTACAGTATTACTGTCGGTGCCGTTGATCGAACTGGACTGCACCCTTACTACGCCGAAGAATGCTCTGCGCAATTGGTTGTTACTTACAGCAGTGGAAGTGGTGATGCTATTGTAGGTTCATCTTGCCCTGCTATTCGCAACTTGACTAACTCATTCAGCACACAACCGATGTTGGAAAGAACAGTTGTTATAAGGCCCACGGTGGTACATCTGCCGCTGCGCCTCTTGCTGCGGGTATCTTCGCTCTGGCACTTCAGGTTCGCCCTGAACTCACTTGGAGAGACTTGCAGTATATCGCTATGGACACGGCAATTCCCATTGATGGCGACGAGTCTAATCAGCAGAACACAACAATCGGCAAGAAGTTCAGCCACGTTTTCGGTTATGGAAAGATTGACTCATGGGCTTTGGTCCAGAGAGCCAAAGATTGGGAGCTGGTTAAGCCTCAGTCGTGGTACTTTTCTCCTTGGATCCACGTCAAGAAGGCCATCCCTGAGGGTCGAGATGGTTTGAGTGTGACGTTTGAGGTCACCAAGGACATGCTCAAAGACTCCAACGTCGCCCGCGTGGAACATATTACTGTCACTATGAACATTGAGCACACAAAACGTGGTGATCTTAGCGTTGATCTCGTTAGCCCTGATAACGTGGTGAGCCATCTTTCAGTTGCACGAAGAGGCGATGCCAAGGAGGAGGGATATGTTGACTGGACTTTTATGAGTGTTGCTCACTGGTATGTGTTCTTTGTGCGTCTACTGTGGCTATTCTAACAATTTGCAGGGGAGAAAGTGGTGCTGGCAAGTGGACTATTATTGTCCGAGATACTGAAAAGAATTCGTATAAGGGCAAGTTTATTGACTGGCGCCTGAAGCTTTGGGGTGAAGCTATCGATGCAGACAAGACAACTCTCTTGCCCATGCCTAACGCAGATGACGACAAGGACCATGACAAGATTGTCTCTACCACAACAATTCCCGCTTCTACAACCACCGGTCCTCCCGCTACCAAGCCTACTCTTATCGATCATCCTACCGATCACCCCGAGCGACCCAACAAGCCTGCTCGGCCCAGTGACACCGAGGAGGAAGGGCCCTCGAGCACACAAGAGTCTACCGAGGAGACGACAACTTCATCTTCTTGGGTGTCTTGGCTGCCCTCGTTCGGCGCCTCCAAGAAGGCACAGGTCTGGATCTACGGAGCAGTCGGCCTCATCTCAGCCTTCTGCGTCGGCCTCGGTATCTACTTCTGGATCGCCCGTCGCCGTCGTCTCCGTAACAACTCCCATAATAACTACGAATTCGAACTCATTGACGAGGAAGAGGCTGAGGGTCTCAACGCAGGCGAAAAGGCCGCCGGTGGTAAGGCTCGCAGGACTCGTGGCGGAGAGCTATATGACGCTTTTGCAGAGGGTAGCGATGACGAGCCGTTTGAAGACTACAGAGACGACCGGGAGCAGTCTCGCGATAGATTGGCTGACGATGATACCCAGCATTACTCCGTGGGAGATGACAGCGAAGAAGACAGTGACGATGACAGCGATGAAAGCAGCGATGCGAGGGCTGAGACAAGACCCTTGGGCGGTGGGCGTTGAGACATACATGACTTGGGCGCCATAACGAACTGTCTGGGTCCTTTTTTTTTGCATGGATAAGCGGAGTTTATGCGATTTATCCTCTCCATGTTGGTATGCGCGTTTGGTCAATAGATCCCGGGTTGGCGTTTGGTTCAATTGTCAAGATTGGTATTGGTAGATTGCAGCCTACTAAATGTCCTGGTTAGAGTCCTGTCTGATGTCGTGATGTTGGAGGGCTCATAGACTAAGTCAGTCTAGGCGAGCTCTCAGGACACTCATCCCCTTCGCTCGCCATCTGTCAAACACATGTTGCCATGATATATGCGTATATCTTTATTTTAGACGAGCTACGTTACTAGTCAAGTCCTCATCAATCATCCATTGGCAACCCGAACGCCATATCCTGATAAACGCCATTCCCAAACCCCCTGCTTAAACACTCACAATCCCCTCCTTCTCCATCTCCTGCACGTACTTTTCCCAAATACTGGCCACCTCGCCGTAAAACTCAATATGCGCATCCGCAAGCCCGCCCAGCTGCGACTTCATCTCAATCCTCTTGATGCGCTCAAAATCAGCTACCTCCTTGACCACCTCATCGTCGAACATGTCGCTCGTCTTGCGCGCGCTCTCGACCTCGTGGGTGAGCTCTTCGACGCGGAGTTCCAGCTTGCGTGTGCGCTCGCGACGGGCTTGCTCGTGGTCCACACCGCGGACGTCTTCAATCTTGGCGCGGAGGAAACTTCCTGCGCCTGAGCCGCCGTGATGGCCGGACTGGAGGGTATCGCGCTCTGTTGTGGACTTGTTGAGATATTCGGTGAGTTGTTCGTAGTCGAGCTGTTTCTGCTCGCGAGCCTTGAGTAGGTTCTTGAGTGCGATGGAGTAGGCTTGCATGTCTCGTAGTGAACCGAGATAGTCCTGGTCAGTGACGTCCTTGAGCTTTCGTAGATGGGCCGCTGTGTCTTCGATGGAAGCAGAGAAGCCGTGAACTGAAGGTTCGACATGAGGTTCAAGAGGGATGAGCTTTTGGAACTGCTCTGCAAGGTCACGCAAGTCCACTTCCAAATCCGTCTCCCGCCGAGCGACCCGAGCAATGACCTTCTCAATATGCCCAAGATCATCGTCAAGCTTATCACTCTTCTCTTTAACCTCAAGAAAGCGACGATCCGGACGGTGCACCTTTGTAAAAGCATTGATGAAAGTATCAGCAAAGTTATCAAAGACCCCCGCAGATCCAGGATCGCTAGCAGAGCTGCCACCTCGCGCACCGCGACTACGCATAGTAGCATTCCAATCAGGACTCTCGAGGAAAGTGTGCAGGATCGGGGCGCGGCGCAGGGTGGGATGCAGAGATAGACGGATCAGAAAACGCTGTAGAGAGTGAGCGCGGCGGGCGGTAAAGTCGGAGCCGAAGCGGTCGCCGCGGACATATTCCATGCGCTGCTTGTCTGGCAGAGGCGGGACGGCGGCGGCGGGATATTCGCGAGTGAGCTGTTTGTAGAGGAAGACGAAGTCTGTGAAGCGACGGCGGACGGAGGTAGTTGAGCGCTGAAAGGAGGAGAAAGTAGACTTGGAAGATTAGTATAAGACCGTACGTCGGAGACGGTTATGTACATTTGTAGTGATGAGATACGAGACAAACGCATCCTTGGTGCCGTCATTTTCCTTGATAGGCGTTCCAACAGTACACTCAAGCTTCTCGTTTCCCAGCGACGGAGCATCTCTCTCCAGGCCTGTGCCAGGCGCATTCATGTCATGACCTGGCTCCTCAGCGGGAGGGACAATGCGAGATGTCTGGTCGTGGACGTGGTCGCTCCACGAGACGTTTGAGAAGTCGTCCTGTTGTTGTTCCATGGCCGTCATTGCGGGGAGTGCGGAGGGGGGTCGCAATGCGGTGCGTGAGAATGGGGATGAAGTATATGTAGTCTATGCAGTGAGATATTCTGACGAGAGTAGAAACAAAGTAGAGAGAAGCAATCGTGAGGTGAGTGAAAGTGGGCGGAGTTGGCGGGAGTTGAAGCTCGGCGGATCTAAGTTGGTTTGAGTGCCCGGTAACACTGTATCTAAGAGGTTGGACGTGGGGGGCTAGGGTGGCGCAGGGACCACTGTAAGATACATACCTAGGTACCTACCTAGAGGCACTTAGGTAGGGAGGGGCTTGTGATAACCTACCTATGCAGCGAGTTTACGGCAGTTTTTTTGTAATTGTACCCGATACGATAGAATATTAATTGACTTTGCTGATAGTATGTAGCACTCATGTATAACATTTATCGACTAGTTGAACTCATCGTCGGTGAACTCATCGTCGGTGAACTCATCGTCGGTGACTGTGGCGAACCCTCCCGTCGTCATCACTGCTAAAGTACCCCTCTACCAGGATCTACATACATCACTAGGTACATAACCCAGGAGCGACGATGACGCAGCTCAGCCACCTCAGGTCAAGGGTCTTTACTGTAGGTACTCCGTCCGTAGGCATCCATCAAGTACCACAGCCGAGTTAGCAATTGTTCACTTGTACGCATACATACCTACCTAGGTAGACAAATCAATCATATATACAAACAAAATCATTCAGTGGAATCTATTGCTTCCCGTCGAGAGTAGTCTATCCCAAACAAGTAATACTTCTTAATCTTCGGTCCTCTCAATCGGGGCCGGTTTTGATACAGCGCCTATCCCATCCCGCCTTGCCTTGATGCCATACCCAGCCATTCAGTCAAGTCATACATATGAAACACACACCAAGTCATGGTACATGGAGCCCTCGAGCTCACTCTCGTCTACTTCTGCTCCTTGGACTTTCCAGACGTCGCATGGATCTCCTTCTCTAGTAATGCAGCAGACTCGGCAGCCTTAGCCAACTCCTTCTCCGCCTCAACCATCTCACTGACCTGCTTTCTACCGAGACCCTCAGCCTGGGCCTGAGCAAGTCTCTCCTCCTTCTCATCGATATCATCTGTGTCTCGAGGAGTGGCAAAACCAGAGCTTTGACTAACTTGATCCTGTTCCGCCTCGTCCTCAATGAGATCCTGCTGCTCCTTGATGACCTCGAGTCGCTGCTTGTTAGTGGCAGCACCCTCAGCGCTGTGAACCTCGAGCTCAATCTCGTGGTACAGCTCCTCAGGAATGGCAGACATGACACCAATGAGCGCTTCAATCTGGTTGTAGCCCTCACCTGAGCCTTGGCCGTACATATAGGCGTTGCTCAGAACAAGGAGTGTTGAGGGGACACCCTCCTTGAGTCGGAGATCGAGCCAGGTCTGAAGGTCGGTTCGCATGCGGGCGGGTGAGACACTGTGTGTTCGGATACCACGGGCAGCACAAGCAGCCTGAAGCTCGGCGACAGTCAGGCTGTCAACACCCTCGTAGCTAATAGCCTTATCGTCACGCTTGATCTGTCGCATACGGTGACGAATCTGATATCGCAACATCATGTCGGTACCGAATGTGTTGAGGTTCATGTACTTGCACATGGAGACGAGCTGGGGTCGTGACAAGTTGTCCAGAGTCAAATCGTCGCGGAAGGCCTTGCAGACCTTGATAACATCCTGAGCTGTGGGTGCCTCGCCGGTGGCACGCACCTTGCGGAAGAAGTTGGAGAACTCTTCTCTTTGTGTTGTTGCTTGACTCACAGGCAAGCCCGACTCGCCCATTGTTTGTCTCAAAAATTCGCTGACTTCCTTGCGTGTTGCTCGCAGAAGTGTGGCCTTGGCCTCCTTTGACTTTTGTCCCTCAAAGGTGCTGGGAAGCATATTGGGGAAGAGCTTCAGCGCAAGAGGTAGAAGTGCCTCACCCAGAGGCACGATGATGAAGACGGAGAAGGGCACTAAGCGACCAAGATCCTGGACTGTTCGCTGAAGTTGCTTGTTCTCACGTCGAGTGAGCTCGTATCCGGCTGCCATCTTGAGGGCCAAGCGCCAGCTGATCTTGACCTCAGCAGCGAGCAGCTTGGATCCGTCCCAGTAGTGGTGAGCCTCCTTTTTGACCTTCTCCCAAACGGTAAGCTTCTTCTCCTCCTTGGCCTTTTGAGCGGCATCGCTCTTCTCCATCACACCTTCTGTGGTGGCCACAACTTCTTCCGTGTCCTTGGCGGTGGCTACGGCATCGGCTGGTTTCAGGACAGCGGCCTCCTTGGGGCTGAGGTCGAGCTTCTTGTCCTCCTTCTTCGCAACGATGATGGTATCCTTGGGAAGAGGCTTCTTGGCCTGTTCGGCATTGAATCCCGGGGGCGGGCCAGAAGAACTGGGGTCGTGTCGGTGATGATCGGTACTCATCGATCGAGGGAGCAGCAGAGCAATGGCAGGGACTTTGGCATGGCGGCTGATGTGGCGGCCAAGGAGGGCAGGGGTAACACCCCGAGAGAGAGCGCGGGCTTCGGTGAGAGTTAGCATGGAGATGACGACCTATCGAGAAAGCAATGCTCACCATTGCCCATCAAGGGGTTCCGGGCAACCGCCCGGCGAGCGACATTGGAGGAAGCGCTCATGGCGAGCTGGAGTCGGGTCGAGGGGGTAGAGGAAGATTCAGATGTGGCAGGCTGGATGTAGAGTATAATTTCTTAATCTCGCTGCAACGTAACGTATCGATATGGAGGGATGGAACGCCAAAGCAGAACAGGACAGCACAGCGTATGATAAAGTGGACGATGAAGATGAAGGAGGATGTAAAGTCGAGATTGTCCCAGAGCCCGCTAATAGCGAATGGGTGTGATGATGTACAGTACGATACAAGCCGTGCTCGTGGTGATGGGATTGGATCGATGGCAAGTACATCTACCAGCGCAGAGCTGGCTAGTTCCGCCCTCCCGCTTACCGGGGTTCGCCGGACTCGGAACGGGACCACTGTTGTTCCGGCAGGGCTTACACTGAATATTGCACCGAAAGCATCCAATCCCTGCCCTCTGCTTGAGATAGACAGGGGCTTGCGTCAACAGAATCTAAAAGAAAGAGGCCTCACGTGATTTCCGGAAATGCCGAATGTATCCTTTTGTTGGGACTCGCGAGAGAGAACCTCCCCTGCATGTGACAGCTCTCAACAACAGATCAAACCCGCTCTTGTCTCCGCTATCTGCTTTGCTGGAGATGTGTACTGGATTTACCGAGTATAAATGACCTATGTATGTGTGATGTGGTCTGTAGATATTGGCAACCAACGGGCCTCATTTAACTCGGAGTACAGTCTGAGTTGGCAGGTCAGCATTGGCCAGTCACGTCGGAGATTGTGAAACATAGGCTCAGGCGCTTTGAACTGTTTCCGTTTGTGCCTGATTGGTTTCAGTATCTCCGCATCATCAACCGCAATCATAAGGTCATGATAAGACAATCAAGACACTTGGCCAAATATGGCCTCAATCTCTGCCTGCTGCATATCGATGTAGCCTTGCCATGGACAATCGGTGAATTATGATTTATATTTCCGTTCTAGAACTTGGAATAGATGCATTTGATCGCATACAACAAACGGCGGTATCGCTGACCGACAAACGCATAATTATAATGGATACATAAACAGCTCATTTTCTATTACAATCCCTTCATCGGGTAAAGCTATGTCATTATCATCTCACAAATCGTCTCATATCGTTATGCCCGATTAAGAGCTCTCACACGTATCCTTATATCGCAATCCGTGTCCAAACTTGAATAGCGCCTCGACATCAAACGGCACATCCTCCTTTTGTGCATCAGCCGCAGCCTGAGACGCAGGCAGGTCGAATGGCAGACGTCCCTCAGGAGCCCAACCATCAGTGCCAAACACAACGTCCAAGAATGCGTCGTGGCTGCTGCCGTAGCTACCAAACAACGCAACAGCCTTCTCGGCAACCTCGGGCACAGCAGCGGGACGGTTGAGTCTGATGTCGACCACGGTTGGGAGCGTCGCGTAGATCTTGGCCTGGCGAGCCTTCTCCGTCGCGTTGAACTCGAGACTGCCGTTGTTGATCATGGCAGGAAGACCGCCTGTTGTCGCAGGCTTGAATGGGGATGCGAGACGGAGAAATGCGTAGTCGGCGTCCTCGGGCTTCTCGACGACACTGAGGTTGCGAGCCTTCATATCCTCAGGCTCAATACCCTCGATGTAGAACTTGGCCTTGAGAGCAGACAGGGGGAGAGGAAGGACATCGTCCTTGTTGGACAATAGAGTGAAAGCGCGGCGCTGTGTCTCGTTTCCTAGACGACTGAAGTAATCATTTCCAGCGATGCGAACAGACTTCTCGACATCAACAAAGGGGTTATCGAAAAGACCCAGCTCAAACTTCTCCTTCATCAGCTTACGGACAGACTCGTCAATACGGGACTCGGGAACAAGACCCTTGTTGACAAGTTCGATGATCAGCTCAGGCTTTGTCTCGCCGCCAAAGATGTCACATCCAGCTTCGAGAACACGGCGAGCACGCTCCAGCTCAGTCTTATCCTCCAGACCCCAGGGTCGGCTAGTGACGATGCCCCAATCGGTGACAACAATACCGTCAAAGCCGAGCTCCTTCTTCAACAGGTCATTGACCACACCCTTATTGAAGCCAAAGGCAACTTCTTCCCAAGAGGTGTTGATAGGCCGAGAGTAGTAAGGCATCATTTGACGGGTGCCAGCTTTGATGGCCGCCTTAAAGGGGATCAAGTGATAATCTCGGTTGTCACCAGGATAAATCTGGTTCTTGCCCTACATTCTCATTGTCAGAATTTAATTTTTCTTCTTTTTCTGGAAGAAATAATGCTTACCCAAGGGAAGTGAGAGTCCTCGCCATTCTCCATGGGTCCACCACCGGGGAAATGCTTGGTGGTCGCGATAACCGAGTTGGGCCCAATCTTGTTTTTTTGAAGACCCTGGATATATTCAACCAATAAGGCACTCGTGAGATTGGCGTCCTCTCCTAGAGTTCCGCTGCTCCTTCCCCACCTTGGCTCAGTTGATAGATCGACTTGAGGATGCAGAGCTTGTCGGATACCAACAGCAACATACTCCTCACGAGCAATCTCAGCAAACTGTCGAACCAGCTCAGGAGATCGGAGAGCAGCGAGACCAAGCGGTTCAGTCCATCGAGAGAAACCCTGCGCCACAACAGACACGGCATTCTCATCGGTCCAGCCGTGCTGGGGGTCCGAAGAGATAGTAATGGGGATGCCGAGGGGCATGCTCAGGGCAAGTTTCTGAAGCTTGTTGTACCAGTTGGCAACACCTCGGACATCGTTTACACCGCCGCTGAGGACATAGTGAGTCATGCGCTTGCCAGTTACGAAGCCTTCGATGGTCTCGTCAAAGGTGTTGTTGACGACCACGGTGCGGCCGTGAAACATCTGACCCGCCTTGTCCTCCAGGGACATGCGGGACATGAGATCATCTACACGCTTGTCTAGACATAGAGTCTTGTTTCTGTAGGGAGGATTGGGATCTTGTCGAGCGATTGGGCTGGCGATGCTCAGAGAGGCGCCTCCCAAGAGCAGTAGACTCGACCACATGATGAGAGGATATGTATGGTAGAAGTAGTAGAGGAGGACCTGGGTCTGTGAGGCGAGTGGTTCTCTACTTGGCCGATCACTTCATCTTATATAAACTCATCATTCGATTCAACCTCTTCCGACTCCCGAAGTTTAAGCAGATCTGAGATCATTAACTTGGACTCTCATCATCGTCTTGGTCAAGTTAGGAAGCAATCCCCATCATCATCAACTTGATTCGGACCGACCTGTTTAACCCTTACCTGCCAAGTTCAAAGGATGAACAAGAACATGCTCTCATGAGTATATCCGGGAGCTATAGATATGGATACTCGCTCTCAAACCCGATCCAATAGCAACTCATTCCGACGTAGTTCACCGAATAGAAAGACCAGACGACAAACCAGATGCAGATATAGTTCCCACAAGGCCAAGCATCTAGTCCGAGGAATTACCAGGCAGACCTGGTAGTTCACGACTGTTCATGAGTTGGTGACACAACGCGGGGATAATCTGGGGACAGCGCAGGCTCTAATGCGTTTAAACATGCGGGGAGCCCATATAGGTTTTCGGCCCGTTTGGAAATCCCATGACACGAAATCCAACTGCCCGGGGAGATATCACCTGTCTGGGAGAGTATGCCATGGGCTGCAACCGTTGCATGATCTGGTAGGCATCACGGGTAGTGGATGTAGTAGCCATCTAAGACTCGTGGCCTAACAGTATTTGAGTCTTGATCAGTCATAATAACCCGATTGCTGGAGTAATTTCTCCAGTTGGAACTTTAAAGCTGAGAGGGATTGGGTTGGACTTGAAGAGGTTGGCATTGCGAGGTGACATCCCCATACGACGATGGATTTCTTTCAAAACGGATATATTTCCGATGATCGTATGGGTGCAACACTCCACGATCAAATGTTCGGGAAACATGCACGGCAATTGTGAATGGGCCGGGCCATTGGCTTCTATGAAAACATCTCATATCCAGAAATGTTGGTCCGACATTTCCATCTTAATATTCCACCCTGTCTCGCCATTTCTTGCATATGAATTACTGCTCATTTTATGTTTCAAAATGTCAGGATTAATTGATTATTACCTACTGTGAACAAGCAAACGAACAGGAATGTTCAAAAAGAAACGTGATGCAATAAAGAAGGTCAAAATTAAGCTTAATTTAAAGAACCGCATATCTAAAAGTTAAGCTCGGAAGCCGCTCGGCTGCCCGGCGCTGTTAACCTTGGCAATCTTGGGTTCAAGATACGTCAAATCGTATGCAGTTTCTCTAGCTTTTGTATCTGCCAGTTAAAAGCACCAGCTAACAACATAACTCATCAATGCGATACCAGCAAAATTATCAACACGGCGCGTGGATAACAATTCTCATATGAACCTGACCCATCAGATACCCGAGGATGCTGCAAAGTATGCGCTCTCCTTATAAGTTCACACCTACAAGTAGGCAATCGGAAACCTTAGGCCCCTCCAAAGCATCCTTTCTCCGTGTATCTTGATGGCCCTTTTCGCAATCTAAGCTTGTTGTACCCCAAAGTACCTAATTCTTTAGGTACTTGAAGACATTATGGCAGAATCTTCTGGCCCTGCCTCTATCTGGTCGCGCAGTTTAGGGTGTTAACTGGAACGTTGACATGAGGGCCACCAGGGCGACAATGTGAACTTTGGTTGATTGATCATCGAAGTCTATTCTTCTACTTGTATCTCCTGTCACAATGGCCACTGGTGGATGACAACTTAAGCAGAAGTGCGTCTCCGGCCAATCTCTGTAGAGTATTGTCATCCCCGGCAGTGCCCTCCACGATTTCTCTATTTAACTCATTCTTGGTGGTATAGACTTGAACCTTGCAGGTTTCAGTAAGCCAGTTATCGGTCCTCAGCTCGTAAATAAACCCTGGCTTTGTCTGACCAGGCCGGTAAACATACACCTTTGTTTGAACCTTATATGACTCCTTCTACTATGGCCCACCCTGAATGAGGGTGTTGAAGCACTGGAGGTTAGCTAATGCCTTGTCCTATAATAGTCATTCTGGTGGCAAGCATGATATGTGAAGATGGAGTGTTAAAGTCTCTCTTGATAGCTAAATACCGTTTAATCGCGGCGAGCCCGCCCATTATACTCCGTGTAAGGGTCCGGGAGGGCGATTGCCAAGATGACTAGAAAGTAGACTTCCATCCACAATCGGAAACGAATGGTCGAGATATCGGTCTTTGTGCTGATCAACAACGTCAGGCACCACTCGCGGAGAGAGCCAATTCTCGTCTCTCTCCACCCAATCAACTGGTCTATCGCAGCTTTATTCATCGACTACTTCGTTGAGGAACATGGCTTGTTCGAGGGCGCGCCCATCAAGATTGAGTTCGACCAACATGGGATGGTGGGTGTACTGCTCGGCCGTTACGAGATGCTTCCAAGCAGCACGTCTTGCGTTCCTGGCACCAGATATCGTAGCCTTCTTGAAGTTTTTGAAAGCTTCGTTGGAGAGCCTTCGATCCTCGGGGTCAAGGGAGAATGCGACAATGACTATATTGTTGAGAGGAGAAATGCGTCATTGAATTGTTCTCTCAGGGCAGATATGGCATGGTATGTACGTGCGGCTTTCGGGGTTCCCGATAGCATGTGCCTCATCAGGGACGAGGCATTCCCCCATCAGCTTTCCAGGCTCCTATTGGTGTATCTCAGAGAGTAGAACAGCCTGGAGGCATCGGTTGCTTAGGAGGGCGGAAGGCGATACCTTTTTTATTTTTCGGTTTTTATCCCCTACGGACTTTTGGAGGTACAAGATTGTAGTGAATTCATACATGTTACTGCAGACGTTAATACGAACTCAGAAGTTTTTCATTGGCATCAAGCCTTGTCGCGAAGACATATTGCGGGCATTTGGTCCTATATCACTGTTAGTATCGGTACCTTATGTACGTTGAAGGCATCAACGCCGATAATGTGGGAAGCACATACCTGCCCAAAGAAACGACCAATCTCTTCCATCCACTGACGGCAGCTCGAGATTGTAGCATGACGACTCACGATATCATGATGTATTTCGTCGAAGAATCTGACGGACTCTTCATCGCTGTAACCCGAAGCATGATCAAGCAGTTTCACTGAGCTAGTGAAACACAGATACAAATGGAAGAAAAAAGTGTTCTTGTGCCAACGGTCCTATAAAATAACGTAAAAGTGTTCTGAATTTTGTCATGGCGATATGGCTCTCTGTATCATCTATTATGCTAGAGAGGCCTGCTCTATGCGTGAGATAGGCACGCACTTGGTGTTGCGAGACAAAAGGCGCATAAATATTGAAGTTGATCAAGACTTGATAAGCCGACGAGGTGAGCAGAAAGTCAAGTGGTGAAAAACCTTGGCCTTAAATCGACCACTGAGTTGAAGAGTACCTAGGTACCTAAAGCACAGCGGTCTAACAGAGGATGGCCATGCCCGTGCCCGATCATAGCCACACACCATGTTCTGGGAACGGTGATACAATAACCGTGCCCACAACGGCTATCAACCCAATATTTGACCGTGTACGGAGGCAGAGCCAAAAGGGTACTACAGTATATTGTCTAGCGTTATCTAAGATAGACCCAAGGTTAGTACTTGGGTGGGAAATCTAGGCTTATTACTAATGTAGTATGTAGGTATCCTAAAGTACATACATTCATTACCTGAAGGATTAAGGGCATGAGTTCTCTTTGGTAAGAACATTTGGCCGTGCCTCTGCGATATGCTTCATTGATATAATGGATCTTATCAATGACGGCAATATTCGCCTCCGCGGATATGTACAGTAGCTTAATGCCGTGTGCCGAGGTGCCTGTGCCCGCCCACCAGCTTGGAAAATCCGGGGTTCTTGGAATCATGGAATCTGAGAAGACTGATTGGCTGCCGAAGGATACACGTGCTAGGCGTCACCTTGGAATGCCGTTATGCGCCAAACGCCAACTATGTACCTAATTCCAGGCAACACAGTCCAGAACGAAACGTCATTCAAAGAATCCTTCTTTGGCTTCGGGAGAATATTTCTGATCTGGAGTGCGGAGATACAGATACCGAGGTCCTACATGTTGTATATCGGTCCTTGGAAGGTGGCAGCAGCTGCATACAATGTTCCCCAGATCGACATGACACACTGAAATGACACGGACTCTTGACCCGTCCCTGATCTTCTCAAAGCCCGGACCTAGGGCTAAAATGCCATCTTCTTACCACCCATCATATGCCACATTTCCCGGACTCCGAAATGTCCCGGACCATGGCATCATGGGTATATTCAGATTTGGGGCCTTGGACAGGGATATTCCATCTTGGAAGACAGCAACAGCCCAGGTACTATACCCAAGTCATAGAATAGAAGATATATAAAAGTCTACTGGATTGCCCGCCGTCTTGATAGAAGCCAAGACAAGCCACGGTCGGTAAATACTCGAGATTGGTCCCTGCCCACCCTGACTGAGTTCCTGCTTGGTCCCACTGTCCCACACCACCTCAACACCATCGTCCCGCTGTGTCACTCCGGTACTTTCACAGACACCGAATCACAGGCCAACAACAAGTATCGTCCTTGCGCCTCACACTCAACACCAAGCGCCTTACCTCGCCCGAGATATCCAAGGGTACTCCGTAGAGCATCTACATAAGCCCCCCACTTCCAACCTTGCTACCATCCAACTCATCTCGACTTCCTTTCTTCTTTTCTTGGTTATAAATCCATCGCTCACTGTTGTTTTGTAATCCTGTGATTGCTTATTCCATCCTTTATCCCTACGACAAAACTTACGCCTCATAATCCTTCTACGCTGCTGCTGCTTTTTCTGGCTCAACAATCTCCCCGCGCCATCGCCGAAGTATCGTGCCATTGAGCTCAACAGGAAAATCAAATCTCGAACGACTTTTGGACCCATACATTTCAGAAACATCACCTTACAATCAACGACCTCTTTTTTTCGAACGCACATAAATTGTTTTGAGTCGCTACTCTTGCGCGTATTGTTTCTCGATTGCTTGCTTTACTCGCGACGGCCTCATCGTTCCAGGTCGCCTAGAATGAACCTGAACAAGGCCGCTCGAGTCATCCTCTTCGGTGCACCTGGCGTTGGTAAGGGAACTCAGAGCGAGCGTTTGCTCGCCCGTTTCCCGCAACTCAATCAGATCAGTACTGGTGACCTTCTCCGTCGAAATGTCAAGGACAGAACACCCCTCGGTTCGTTTCCCCTCACTCAATTGATTGGCCTTGTAACCCACGCATGACTAATTCTTAACTTAATACCTAGGCATCAAGGTTGAGAACACCATGAAATCTGGTGGACTTGTTGCCGACGACCTCATCCTGCGACTTATTTCCAACGAATTCTTCACCCGTGGATGGCTTGCTAAGAATGGCTCTCCTAACATCATGACCCTTTCCTCCGAAGCCACCGCAATGGAGTCATCCTTCAGCAGCGTTCGCATGGATCCCTTCATCAACGCCGCTCCCTTCCTCGATGGCCACCGTCCCTCCAAAGCCTCCAACGATCCATCCGCTTCTTTTATCCTCGACGGCTTCCCCCGAACAGCCTCCCAAGCCGGCCCTCTCGACAAACTCATCCCAATCAACCTCGTCGTCTCCCTCAAGACCCCCGTGTCCGTTATTCTCGAGCGAATTCTCGGCAGATGGGTTCACGAACCTTCCGGCCGAGTTTACAACACCAGCTTCAATGCGCCTCGAGTCCATGGAATTGACGACATCACCGGCGAACCCTTGATCCAGCGCCCCGATGATTCTGAGGAAGTTTACCGAGCCCGATACAAGAAGTTCCAAGAGACCAGCGAGCCTGTTCTGAACCACTATGCTCAGAAGGGAGTTCTCGTCGAGATTGAGGGCATGAGCAGCGACGAGATCAGCCCCAAGCTATTTGCCGAATTTGAGAAGCGCTTCGTCCATTGAAGGAAATACCCGACTGTTTCAAGACGTTATGTTATTACTAGTATACGATTTTTTTCTTAACACTTTCATTCCTTCATGGTTCAGCTTTACTTCGTTACTATAGGAGTTTATCGCGGCGTGGGATGCTGCTGATGGAGTTGCAAAAGACAGGACTGGCAGGACTTCTTGTCAAATGGCGCGAATCGATGGGAGGAGTTGTCGGTCCTTGAGGACATGGTTACGATGGTGAATCGGATGGAAATACCTCAACACAGCTCGACTGGTTTGAGCGCAAGAATGGGCTTGGTCTGAATAACATCCGCATCGACCCCTTCTTTGATTCCGCAAATGTGACCCCAATCATGATGTTGTTGAGTGATCGAATTCCAATTCCTCGATTTGAGATTGTCGTTACAAGAATTCCGCTATGTATACACAAGTGACCCGTGAAACCCCCTGCGAGCCCGTTGGCGCATCTTGACTAGATTCAACCTCCTCTTCTAATGCAGCCCCATGCATGCGTACATGCACCGCATCAACTGTTCCTAAAATGACGGAGCAGTGTGTACCTTTCAAGACATTTCAAATAAACAATCCGTCATACTCCATCCGAGTTCATACTCTGGCTCGTAAACATGATGCAGGTTGCTTGGTGTCAAGTAAACTCGCCATCTTAGTCGCGCCAGCCCTCGCCGCCTTGAAGACCGCTAGGCTGGCCCTCTGTTTGACCAGGTCGTAGCGGGGTCTGCTCGTCCTCATCGTCGTCGTCGAGAGCCCGCGCAAGCTCATCGGGATCTTGCATCTTGGCATCGGGATCGACTGGGCCGCCAAATTCGTCCTGTTCGCGGTTGCGTCGGTCCTGCTCGAGAACACCGTCGTCGGCGCTGACTGAGATACCGCGAGCTCCCCACTTGGGACGAGCACCTCGTCGGGTACCCTGCTCATCTTCAAAACCACCAGGGCCGCTCTCCTCATCCTCATCGTTGTTCTCGAAGCGCTTGCCGAAGATGCGACGGAGGAGCCATCCACGGGACATATCATCAGCGTCAACAATACCGCCACCACGAAGCTTGACGCGTTGACGGGTGTAGTAAACCCAAGCAAAGTCGATGTATAGAGCCGTCTGGATGATGCCGAAGATGACGGAGACGGTGTTGGGCTTCTTGCCGGAGATCTCGAATTCGCGGATGAACCAGTTGAGGCAGTAGAGGGCGCGGTAAGAGCCGAGTGCGACGAGGTAGAATGAGTCGATAACGGTGGGGACGGTTGTCTGTCTCAAGAGGAGAAGCTGAGGAAGAACGCAGACGGACTCGAGAATCTGGGAGAATACCCACATCCACTGGGAGGTGTTAGTAAAGTTATAGTTATCGGGGTTTGTCACATACAGGTCGGAAGCCCTTGTGGCTCTCAAATATGAGCATGACGAAGGGTGACAAGACAAAAGAACCACCGAGGATGATAGCACCAATCTTCCAAGCAATCTCACGTTCGCGGGATCGAGGGTAAATCCATTGCATAATAGCAAGGATGTAGATAGAGGAGATGATGTAGAAGATCTTGAATACGATATTCCATGGTACCGTCTCGATGAAGAGGTCGAGGTATCGGGTGCAGAAGACGAGTGCGTAGAGGATCTGGGTGATGAGGGAGACGCCCTCAGCGCTTCGGTTGCGGTGGATG
Organism: Fusarium verrucosum; assembly: GCA_013623715.1. Taxonomy (NCBI): domain Eukaryota; kingdom Fungi; phylum Ascomycota; class Sordariomycetes; order Hypocreales; family Nectriaceae; genus Fusarium; species Fusarium verrucosum. The sequence goes on along the minus strand of JABFFJ010000518.1, from coordinate 17,846 downwards.
GCAAAGATTAGAATGCATTTGGAGAGTGCGTGGGACAAATCGCCCAGCACACGGAAGAGCTATAGTAAGGGATCGTCAGTCAGTTTCGTGTTGATGGTGAGCATGATGTGTTGCTGCGACGTAACGTACATTCCACGCGCTCATTGTCAAGGGCGGGGAAAGGAGGTATCGGCCGTTGACCTGCCTGCGGCGGAGGTAAGTGCGCTTCTAGAAGAGAAGTGCACAAGGCGTCGGGATGAATTGATGGGATGGATGGTTGGGAGGGGTTGATGAAGACAGGTATAAGGTGAGGTTGAGGGAGCTTTAGGCAGCTGAGCTTCAGCTCGGCGATGCGATAGACGGGGCGGAGGTGGAGTACAGTAGGTAGGTACCGGAACTAACGTGTCGAGTCTGGGGTACCTATGAGCGGGCTTGCGTCAGTATCAATCGACAAGCCACGTCTGTATCCATTTCCGGTCACCTGCGCCTCATATAAATACAGTCAAGATGAATTATTACTATCTACTAGGTACCTAGGTAGGTACTTATCACCGTAGGATATGGTCTATTTATCAATGATCTCTCTGTAATCTGTAAACCACTGATGCATTGGTAACTCTCTATCAGGATGGGCGGAATCAGAGGTCAGAATGAGGATTGACTACCTACCTACCTCGGTACATCCAGATACACTCACTCACTGAATCAGCCATCCAAGATCTCGATCGTGGTATTCAACACAACGAGTACCATTTCTCTCTCTCGGCATTCTACAACATGCTTTACTATTCGAGTCATTCAATATGGTAGTAATGCATCGGCTCTCAAACACTCCACGCATGAGGCATTAGACTGAAGCCGTTAAATCCTATTGCTGCTCTAACTAGGTAAGTTTTAACTTTTATCTCGAGCCCCTGTAGATCAAACAAACCAAACCATCAAAACCCAGTCAGTCAGTCTGTCCACGTCACCTTTTACGCGCTGGCCATTGAATGTCTACGACGCGTATCCGTACTTGATACTGTTGCATCTACTAACTATCCCAGGCATCATCAAATCAAGAATTCGCAGCATGATGAGACTGTCGGCATTCTGGCCCGTGGCCCTGGGCTGGCTCGCCTGCGCTAGTGCTCTGTCGGTTCCTGATGTATTGCAAGATCTTGAGGACAAGCTCAGTCCTCCAGAACCGATTCGACCCAAATACTTTAGTACGTTGCTGCCAATAACATCCATCCTCGCATCCCAAACGAGAAGATTCGACTTCTAGAACGGTTGACTAACCAACGTTGATAGGAGAATCATCGTGAGCATACATACATACACTCTCATCCATCGCATGCTTACTTACAAGGGACAAGAGAATATCCCCACTATGATGCGAGATACTTTGACGAAGCACTGGAGCCTGCTGCTCAGTATACAGCCCTCAAAGTACTCATGCAGACTTACTTAGCCACATTTCGAGATCTGGGTGTCCAGACATGGTTAATGCATGGCTCCCTTCTCGGCTGGTGGTGGGGAAAGAAGGTGAGATCTCGAGATCTAACCAACATCTACAAACCTTTTAACCGAAGATCCTCAGGTCATGCCGTGGGACTTGGACGCTGATGTCTCGGTCACCGAGGCAGACCTACGCTTCCTCGCTGCCTACTACAACAGGACCATATACTATTATGAATACGATGGCTGTCCCAACGGTAGCTTCTTCCAGCTTGAGATAAATCCTCACTATACATATCGTGGGAGGGACGATACCAAGAACCACATCGATGCCCGCTGGATCGACATGCAGAATGGTCTGTTCATTGACATTACAGCGGTTAGATACGACCCCGGACATGAAATGGGCGAGGGCGTTATGTTCGACAAGCATGACCACGAATTCAAGGTGTGTGTCTATCCAGTCGTATACTGCTAGCAGCCTTGTCTTAACTCTTGCTAGGACAAGTACATCTTTCCCCTCCTTGACACCACATTCGAGGGTGTTCAAGTCAAGATTCCCTACCGGTACAAGGAGCTTCTTGCTTCAGAGTATGGCGAGGGAGCATTGACAAGGACTGACTATAACGGGTATGCATCTTACAACCTAACATGATGTGTTTATGATAGCTGACCAGAAACTAGACATTGGTTTGATACTAAAAAGATGCAATGGATTTCCTGGGAGCAGATGGAACCCCCTGCCATGTGATCTTGTTTTTCCATGTTTGAAAGGCGTTCAGCTCCGTTGAGCAGGGAATGTACATTAAGAATGGACTGGGAAAGACCATAGAATAGGAATGATACAAGGCAGGGTCACAGCGGGCTATTTTATAAAGCTTGGGGTTTGTTTACTTTAGTACTTTGCTGTTGAACTTTGAGTTAGGTTAGTACTTTCGGAGTCAGAACATAAAACATTGCAGTTACCAGTCAATAGGTTAGTACCTCCCTGGTAGTTAGCAACAATATGCAAAAACCAATACCTACCTAGTAGAGAACTAACAAAATACCTTTTTTGATGGTCACTGCTCAATGCTCTCAGTCAGTACCTACCTACCTACCTACTAGGGTAGTAATTAATTACCACTTTGATGCCCCGCGGCTCTATAACGCGTCTCACCCCACGCGTCACCAGCATCTCAAACATTACTCCATCAACATCACTTAAAAAATGTCCAATCACAACACCACACCAGCGCATTTGGCTTGAATACAAGACTTGGACTAAATTTAATGCGCAAACAAACGAATAGGCATATTCTTGTCCCGCAATGGCCACAGGCATGTCCACAGCAGTCTCCGATAGCAATAGACAACATCGCTAATACTACAGACAGGCCAGCAGCGCCGCGCTGAGCGGTTGAACGAGCGTTTACGTGGTGCCCAGTATGAATTATACTCGAAACTTCCAGAAACCTATGCTAATGTGACTCAAGACGCGCCAACATCGAAGACGACTCCTTTAATCTCGACATTGCCGGCCTTAACATAGCTGGCTCGACTCCCGCCGCACCTGCACCCGCGCCTCCGAAATCGACGGCGCGTCGCACGCCGAACACTTCTGCTAAGAGGAAAAGATTGGAGAACGAGCTACCACCATCGGCGCAAGCACAAGGAAGTGTACGAAGACGATCGCCTCGATCCAGACCTGAAGACCCCTTTGATCTGCCCCACTCATCTAAGGAATCCGGCGCGCAGGATACAACAGCTGGATCGAGGGAGGACGAAGAGCCAAGTCTTGATATTGTGGAGGAGCCAGAAGCGGAACCAGAGCCCGAATCAGAACTACAGCCAGAGTCCGAATTACTGAGTCCAGTGCAATCGGTCGAAGGGCCAGAAGAAAACGAGGCCGAAATTGAGTTACCAGTTCTACCAAATGACGATGTTTCCGAATTGCCAACGGTTCCATCGCCCAGCAGCAGGACACGAGAAGATATACAGCGCATTACCGAAAAGACGCAAGCCGTGCGCATGAGCGACGCTTTGTCGTCCACTACCCGATTGCATACTACATTATTACAAGAGGACGATGCACCACCTTCGTCATCGCCACTGGTTCGCAAGGCGCGACGTAGTGAAGGCCCGGCGATAATTCGATCAAGATTATCTCAGAGGCGACCTTCGAGGCTTGCTGAGCGAGGCGACAATGCGGACGATATTTCGCCTGATCGACCGGATCACGCCACTGCAGACGACGAACGATCGGACGATGATGCTACGGAAGAAGCAGAACCCGAATTGGAACAAATCGACGAGGAGGCTGCGGCGGAGGAGGAGGAGCAAGCTCAGGAGGAAGAGGAGGCAGTAGCAGAAGCAATTGATGCGGTTGAAGCAGCCAAAGCTCTTGGTAGAAAGCGCACTCGAAGAGGTCAGCCATTTCAATCGCCTGTCGCAGCGCCCGAAGAACAAGAAGAGGAAGAAGAAGAACCGGCAGCGAAGCGACGCCGTGGACGAAGAAGCCCCGCGACACAGAAACAGTCACCGCCTCAACCAAAAGCCACCTCGAAGTCAAAATCACGGACAACAGGAGAGAAGCCAATCCCAAAGCAGGTCCGCAAGGCAAGACAAGCCGCCAAAGAGCGCCGAGTCAGTGACGGCTCCGCTATCGAGATCACGGTACAGCGTTTCGTCAATGTCAAGAAGTTTAGTAAAGGAGACGATGAGGAAGACCAACTCGCGGCAGATGTCCCGTTTACAACAAGTGGAGAGACAGTGGTGGACGTCTTTTCTCAGGTGTGCTTGGAAGTTATTGAGGGCACGGTGGCAAAGCTTTTCGAGGCACTGGAAAACACCGAGGATAAGGATAAGAAGAAGGAATGTCGCATCAAGATACGGGCCCTCGAGGCATACAAGGAAGAGCTCAATTCGCGGTTACTCCAGCTGGTAAGTTGTTTGCGATGGGGTCGACTATTGAAGCTGACAAGTTAGGCAATTCACCTTAACGATTGGCAATCATTACGAAAACGGGTTCGTGTAGTTCAGCGAGAGAAGCTCTCCTTGCGAGAAGAAATATTGCGTCTCAAGGCGGAGAGGGAACAGGTTGCCTTGAAAATGGATGCCGTCCGCATTAAGCACGAGGAGGATACCAAAGAGTCAAAAGTGAGTTGTTGGTTGCTTCTCCTTGATCCAACACCGACTAACCATATCAGTATCGACTCGACACCTCAGCCATAATGCATGATATAGACATGGCGGTTGAACGGGGACGAGGCGCCCCTGAACTTTCACGCGCCCAAGAGAAAAAGGCCGACTTGGCCAACCTTGAGCTTCTGATCGCACGTATCACTGATGAAGCCAGCTCAGCCAGCTCCGCAGGCGGAATGCTCCAACAGGTCAAAAGTTTCAACACTTTCCTCGAGCGCGCAGCAATTGCTCTAGAAACAAGATGAAACAACGCCACGACAACAACGAAATGAACGTCTTTTAACTCCCCAAACGGGGTTCTTCATCATAGATACTTTTTTTGCTTAGTTGATCTTGGCCTTGCTAAAGTCCATCTCGGGATGCTGCTCCTGGAACTTCTTGAGAATGTCAGCCTTCTTCTGCTCATCCGAGCTGGGCAGACCCTTCTCCTTCTGCTGCTGGTCGAACATCATCTTCTCGACCATGCCGCGGGTCTCGCCGTCGAGATCCGACAGCTTGGAGTTGTCGGGCTGGATCTTGGTCACGTCGATCTTGGGGGCGGAGGTGACAACGTGTGCCCACCATTCCATCTTGTTGACCTTGTCGAGATGGATCTCGACTGTCTTGGTGCCATCTGAGTTGGTGCTGAGAGTCCAGGTGGAGTCGTCAACGTGGACGGCGTGGGGAAGGTCGCCCTGCGATTGTTAGTTGGTGTATTAGAGCGATTGTGTATGTGTATATATGTACCTGGATGATTGGATCCTGGCCCTTGATACCCGCCTGTAGGCTCTGCTTCTTGATATTAATGACGAGATCCCTCGACTTGAGGTTTCCGGGCACATCGAAGGTGACGTCGAGCTCAGAGATGACCTGAGTCCACTTGTAGGGCAGAGCAGCCTGCTCCTCCAGCTCCTTTGCTGAAGCAGCGGCGGTCTCGGCGGGAGTAGGTTCTGTAAGATGTCAGCATGACAAATATGAGTGATGAAGGATATATTGATATAAACTCACCATTGTCAGCCATCGTGATGTTTATGGTGGTTAATGTTCTGAGGAGAGAAGTTGATGGAAGCTGTTGGTTACCTTATGAGAGAAGGCTGACAATCATGGAGGGGCAGTTTAGCCCTGCTATGTGCTATGTTTAGGCTGTTAACGAATACCTTATTCCAGAGATAAAATTCGGGTCAGACGCAAGTAACTCTTATCGTACGCTCTTTAGTTGTCTAAATTGATGAGGTGGGGGCGATGTCTTTGCTCGGCTCGAGCCAATAGGAAACTCACCGTCAAGCCTCTTTCTCATCCCTGTCTCCTCAGCCGCGCAGAAGATTGAGAGGTAGGTAGGTAGGTAAGGTACCTGATTAATAACACAAACACTTTATCTTGCCCTCTTCCCTTTCTTCCCTCTCACGGACAACTTCACATCCGCATCGTCCTCACAATCATCAGCCAAAATGTCTCGCACAGGCGGCGTCTCAGTACGCCACGCCTCAGATCTCAACGCGCCTCCGCCCCCCGATCAAGACGAGACATGCCCCGTGTGCAAGACAACACGCTACTTCAACCGCGATATGGAGTTCCGCATCAATCCCGAGTGCTACCACCGTATGTGCAAAACATGCGTCGAGCGAATCTTCAGAGACGGACCCAACCAATGTCCCTACGCAGGCTGCCACAAGACCCTTCGTCTGCGCGGCTTCAAAACAGCCTTCTTTGCCGACTTGGCCATCGAGCGCGAGGTCGATATTCGAAGACGAGTCGCTGCGGTGTTTAACAAGGTCGAGGAAGATTTTGAGACCCTGGAGGATTACAATGACTACCTTGAGATGGTCGAGAATCTGACGTCTGATCTCGTCTATGGCACCGACGAACAAAGACGGAAGGCCGAGGCGCAGCTCTCAGAGTGGGAGGCGAAACACAAAGCCGACATTGAGCGCAACAGACGTCTGGCACGTGAAACAGATGCTGCTCGTCAGAGCCGCGTCGCAGCAGAAGCAGAAGAGGCGCGGCAGCGACGAATGCAGGAACAGATGGAGGAGCTTGAAGAAAAAGCCAACGCAAAACGCTTCAGAGAGGAGATGCTCGATTCGCTACAGAGTGCCGAGATGGGACGTGCGACAGAAGCTATGGATAAGATCATGCTCAAGAAGCGAGGACAGAACAAGCGCGACGCCGCAATGAGCGCCGCAGGAGTAGCCAGTGGTCTTTCGATCCGAGGGTTGCGAGAGAAGAAGGCTCCCGTTGTGGATAACAAGCCCTACGATCCATACGGCGGTGTGAGTGTCATGCCACAGCGCGTAGACCTCGCACCCGAGAAGCTAGCGACCTATTCTAACGAGTGGGTTGAAATCACACGGACAAAGACCGAGTTCAAGGCTGGAGGATACAGTCCTGATGAGTTCCTCACGCGTGCTTTGTTCGAAGCGTTCTCGGGACTGGGTGTGTTTGTGGATGAGGAGAAGGTTGAGAAGAGTGTTTCTACGGCTGGGGCCAGAGAGGCTGCAACGGGAGATGCAACTGTCAAAATGGAGGTCGATGATCCGTTCTAGATGATGATTTACTTGTTTGCTTATTAGGACATAGCTATGGCGTTGGGAAAACATATAATGTCACGGACTGGAGTTCCGGGAAGGGTAGAAATGGCGATATCATGATTGTGTCTACAGAGAACACAAGCACCTCAAGAGATAAACAAAAGATTGATTGATGAGAATGATATTTTTGTATGACTGCTACTATACTAATCCAAAGGAAAACTGCCAGGGTAGGATTGAAGGGCAGTTTCAGGGAGATACATGATCCCCCCGAGTGCTCATCCTTTCGCCTTGCAATCCTCTTTTCGATCTCATCCCCCGAAAACGCCTCGCTTACTATATGGAAAGGGAGGCTATACAGCCAACAAATGGAAACAAAACGGCGCTGAGAGACGCAATGCGGTTATGTGGATTTAAGCTTGTAAAAATATGATTGATTGTGTTGACCAGCGGTACGGATAATCTTATTGCTGCCAAGGTGTCTGCTGAGCAGGGCGAGGGAATACAGGTACTGTTGGGAGTTGGTCGAGGCCGCCTCCGAGGGGCTGCTGGTTGTTTTGCCAGCCCATGCCAGTGTTGTGGTTGACAAAGGCGCCGTTTCTGAAGGGGTTGGTTGTGCCGGTGGGTTGAGGAGCAAGAGCAGCGCCGGCTGTTTGTGGACGTTGCTCCTGGTTGGGGCCTGGCAGCATGGAATTGCGAGCAAAGGGGTTCGTGCCAGTTGGTGTGGGCTGTAGAGCTGTTTGCTGAGGAGATGATGGTTGGAAGGGCGAGTTGGAAGCTTGGGAGAAAGGAGATGTGTTTTGCTGTGGCGATGATCGAGCGAATGGGTTTGTGGATTGGCGGTTGAGAGCGGGTGTTGTGGCGGAAGATGGCAAGCCTGATTGCTGGGCCATGAGCATGGACTGGCGGAAGGGATTGGTGCTTCCTGTCTGCATCGGCTGGAGCCCCTGAGGCTGTGGAGCGGGTTGTTGAAGCTGAGAGGCAGCGTTGGGGAAGCTGGCCATGGAATCTTGAGGGATTGGCGAAAGTGAGTTTGGCTGGAAGCCTTGTGGTTGGGGACTGAATCCTCCGAAGCCGGCTCCGGTAAAGTCTGGCTGCAGTTGGATCTGAGGTTGCTGCTGTTGCATGAAGCCGGTCTGTTGGGGCTGTTGGAACGGACTGTTGGATACAAATCCAGTAGGCTGAGGTGCAAAGCCATTCTGTTGAAATGGCATGCCAGTCTGCTGCTGCTGCTGGAAAGGTTGCTGTTGAGGCTGGGGGTTCATTTGGAGCGGTGTCTGGTTCTGTTCGATAGAGTCGAAGAAGTCGATCAGGTCTGGATCGGGGCCCTTGTTGGCTTGTGGTTTCGATTCGGGTGCCGCCGGTTTGCTAGTCGATGGGGGGGCTGCAATCTTGGGAAAGGGGTTGTTGGACGCTGGTTCAGGGAAATCAGTACTCTTCTTCTTGCTAAGGCCTTGCTTGGAATTCGAACCACCACCATTCTTCTTCAAATCCTGCTCTGCTAGGTATTGTCTCCGGTGGACTTCGAAATCAGGATCATGAAGGTATTCCTCAAGCTGGCGTCCCAGGTTAACAGGGGCATGCTTGAGCTTGGGCACTTCGACTCTAGTGTGATGCTCGTGCTGACGAGCTATGCTCAAATATTGGACGACGTAATCAGTTTCCTTTGTGAATTTCCGATAAATGGCCATAGCACGCTCGGCATCCACCTTTGACATTTCGAAAAAGTGTCCTGAGGTTTGGAAAGTTAGACAAAGCGGCAGGCTGAGACAGAGGGGGAGGGGCAAGGGAACAAACCGAGAATGCTGATAAGTCCCTGGTTGAGAACTTGAAATAGCGCCAACAGATCCAAGACAAGCAGTCTGAAAACAGTTATAGTGATTTCATTCTCTGGTTCGTTGTCCATTACCTGGCCGCTTGTCAGTGATGCTGTTCATGTAGCCACTAGACTGTTCCAAAACTATTGCCAACTTACGTCGCATTTCAACAAGGAATCAAGCTGGTGCTGGACAATTTCCGTCTCTCGTAATAAGCCCTTCTCAACTGAGAGCTTCTCGAGCCTCGACTCAGAGGCGCGCACCCAATCGGTCTTTGTCTTGTCGTATGCGCGGGCTCTCTCGGCAAGGTAGTAAGCATAGTGTCGGATATTTCGTCCTTGGATTTGTGCTACCAATTGTCAGTCGCCGTGTCCAGATCTCACCGTTCGAACCAGATGGAACTTACCGTCTGTGAAGCTGCTTATCGCCAATACATTGCGATGTGTGGCAAGGAAGGCAAGCGTGACATCAGGAGATCCCTCTCTAATCATAAGATGAACGGTAATTAAACTTTTGAAGACAACAGTCCATGTTGAGTCGCGAAGGCGATATGTGAGGGCGCGAAAGACCTCGCCGACGCCAGCTTCGCCGGAATGGGTGGCGACGAGGATGTGCTCGATGTATTTCGTCTTTGGGGGAGCATTCTATAGCAATCAAAGGTCAGCAACAAGCCGAAAGTCGAACAACAGTCCCTCTCAAGAAAAATGATTGGGCTCATGATAACCACTGATATTGGGCTCGCAAGAGCGCGGCGCCAAGACTGCACACGTACCTTGATCTTGGTTGCGCCCTTGACGGACTTTTCGAAGGAACTCGACATGATTCCAGCTATAGAAGCTCAGCCGAGCTGTTTCAAGCGTATTGTCGTCGGCGATAGAGGGGACAAAGTCCAGACGATGGACGTTGCAACGAGCGACTGTGCGGTGACAAATGAGACAAAGCCGGCAGTCCGGGGAATCGAGGCGACGAGATGGCAAGAGTAGCGGAAGTAAAGGAAGAGGACGTCGTCCTGTCGAGTCGTATTCAGCGTGTCGTGCAGCTTCAAGTCACCAGCGCAAAAGAGAGAGACTTGACGAGAGAGAGATTGACCGAGAGAGAGACAACGAGTGCGTCCGCATTCGCGCCGGGGGACGTGGACGATTCTGGGGCGTGACAAGACAAGGGGAGGGGTGTGTTGTCAGGTTGGCGTTGACTTGAGGTTGGGCTTTGGTCGTTGTAGGACAAGAGGTGGAGATTTTGACCACCTACCTACCTAAGGTCGGTGATAGGGAAGTACCTGTGTCACCCAGCCAAGTTGAGGCATTTGACGTGTATCCTCCAAACTCGTGTCGTCCGGAAAGGTGGTTTGACGCCGATTCTGGCGGGCGCTACCACTGTAATTCCAGGGGACGCTACAGATGTCGTCACCATGGATTCTTCTGCTTTTGGGGGGGCTCATTTCAAAGGGACCCAGATTCGATTGCGCCAAGAATCTCCACTGGGAGATGGTGATGTCCATGAAGATGTAAGAATCTGGGGGCAAGACAGGTTTTTTTCTGAAGAGAATGCAGATCGCAGTGAAGCGTGTTTCGGATACACGAACAGTCTGTCTGTGGTGTTTGCATGCGTGTTTGTCTGTTTGCTTGCTTAAGGTACTTGTGCGATAATCTTCTCGCTTCTTTGCGTGTCACAAAAAGCATTTCACCTCATACAACTCAAGACAAGGACCATTCACATTTACTCAATACAAAAGTCAGGATACACAGAGACTTTGTTAAATACATACAAACACGATTCAATTATTACTAAATATGCGAAACTCCACTTGAAGCTCCCCCCCGAGTTCCCTCCCAAGTAACCTACCTACTTGCAAACGGTTCAATTTCTGCTACCAGGTTTCCCCAGCTGCGCAAACCAAGAATCCCCTTCCATTCATAATAAGTCAGAGTGTTTTTCCATCGCGTCCGATGCAAAACAAGGTCGGTGTGTCGAACGCCCATTTCATGGAACCAACCTCTCCTCGCCCCAGAACCGCTTGAGCTACCCCGAAAGGCAGAGGGTTTTGAGGTCCGGAGAGGAGGCACTGCATCATATAAAGCACGAAGTTCTCATCATCTGCGAGGTAAAGGTTAGCGGTGCATCGCGGTGATAATTTGGTTTTGATGTTGGTGCAGGGACTCACATTTATTTGAATTGGAGGTTCATTGGGAGAAGAAAAAAGAAGAAGAGAAGAAACACGAGCCGCGCAGAATTTAAAAGCTTTGCGTGATAGTGGGGTTGCTCGGCGTGGCTGATCTTCGGCTGCTTTCACCTCAGTTTCAGTCTCACCCACCCTAGACCTCACCTTGATGAGAGGAGAGTCTTCTCGTTTTCAAATCATATATCAATTCGATTTCCACTGCTCTGTAAGCCCGCATGCTCTCTATTAAGTAAAATCAACTCATCAAAAGTACTGAAGTATTCTTCTTATCTTGAATTGGTTAATAGAGTGGCTTGGCTTATGTCATCTGGATAGCTCATTTGAGATGTTCTTCCGGCGTTGCTGTCGATCGCTGCAGGCAATATCATGATCGCTCGCGCTACTTGTATAATATCTGTCAACTTGCAGAGCGCCTTTTCAGATTAAATTGGTTCTGATTGATAATTGAAGTAGTTAATGGTATGATAAGAAAGGCGTGTATCTAAATGAAACTGAACACATTCGGATCAGGGTTCCAACCCCCCAAAATAAGAGCAGCTTGTAAGAACTAAGAACTCCATAGTCTGCAGTACCTTAAGCACTGATGTCGTGATAAGGTATTCCAATTATATAAAGAATGGGCTGCTCGGGAGTGAGTTTATCTGCCAAATCTTAAGTTATGTACCGAACAGAGGTTAGAAACACTGTACCTACCTAGGTACATACTAGGTATAGAATAGATAATTCATAGTATTACTTTATTCTACATTCTACATTAGTTATAAACAAAAGTATTAGTGTCTTATTGACTCTACCTACTGTTCCTATGCTTGATAGAAAATATACCCATGCCTCTTTGTAATTAGTATTAGCTGTCATATCAGATAGTTCTAGTCCATTATCAACTCCTAATGACAGAGGAACAAGGGGCCCTATTTCTTTAAAGACAAAGAGACGCATGGCATCCACTTCTAACTGGTCCGTCACTTTCAATGAGTTCGCCATAAGAGAGTAACGACTTTCAAAACAAAAGTGAAGCATTGCCGAAGTCGGATCGTAAGCTCCCGGCATTCACCCCGAAGCTTCTGACCTACTTTTTTGTTTCCCCACTACCCCTCCTCGGATAAAACACCAAGTATCGGAAAACAGTATGTTAATCAACTCATTTTCATTATCATTAAATTGAAACTTGACATATACTTGATTATTTTTTTTATAAAAAAAAGCCTGTTACCATGACCACTTATCAGATTCGCGAAGTTGACAATCGAGTGGAGGGACGCCTCGCTCTCGTCACTGGAGCTAGGTACGATATGTCGTCCTCTGGATCCTTCAACACTGACTGTCAAGTGGTGGAATTGGTTCAGCTATTGCTAGAGCTCTGGCAGCAGAAGGCTGTGATGTGGTACTCCATTGTAACGCTAGTCAGGCAAGTCACTCGGATCATAGAAGAACCTCTTACTGACGATGATTGTTAGCACAAGGTCGAAGCATTATCCAAGGAACTAACATCAGCACACCCTGGCCATGTATTCACTTGTGTCTCAGCCGACCTTAGCTCACGAGACCAAACTCGTGGGCTCGTCGAAAAAGTTTTTCAAGATGAAGACATCTCTACAAAACACAAATCAGTTTCTATTCTCGTCGCCAATGCGGGTCTTGGTAGACGTATACGAGATATCCAGAACATTGAAGAAGATGACTGGGATCAAGTCATGGAGGTTAACTCGCGGAGTCAGTTTGTGGTGACAAAGGCCTGTTTGCCTGCGATGAGGGCGCAAGGTTGGGGTCGTGTGATTCTGGTGGGAAGCATTGCAAGTACTGGTGGCGGTATCAACGGTTGTCACTACGCAGCTACCAAGGGAGCTCTTAGGTAAACATTCAGGCCCAAGGTTTGGAAGATGGCAGATGCTAACATATACAAGCTCGATGGGAAAGAATCTAGCCACTGTCCTAGCTGGCGAGGGAGTTACAGTCAACACAGTAAGTTATTGGAAAATCTTTGCATGTAAAAACTGGCTGAGGATTTAGATCCTCCCTGCAATGATCGGTTTCACAGACATGATTCCCACGCCGAAAGAAACGTAAGGGCTCAAAAGGGCAAGGGTATTTATGACTAACGTATTAACTGAGATTCTAGATCCTGGACAAGCAAGACCAACTTGGAGGAACTCAAGGCCACCGATCCAGGCCTTGCCATAGCTGCCAGTGTTCCTGTCCGTCGCTTGGGTCATCCTCAAGAGGTTGCCAATATAGCTGTCATGTAAGTCACGTACTGTCACTCCTTTATAGGACTGAGCTGACGATTCCAAGGATGGCAAAAACTGGATACCTCACGGGACAGGACATAATCTTGTCTGGTGGACTCAAATAAACCCGACAGACGCCCAACTAAGAATAGGCTTAGTTCGACAACAGAGCTCGAGCGGCCTGACCAGTCGAGGAGCAAAAAGAAAAAAAACATACAACACCGGGGATTCGCTGGTCGTCACCGACCCAACTACTAATCCGGCGCTTCGCAGCTTGACTAAGGGGGAGCGGACGGGACCCCGTATTCTCTACGAGCTTTGGTCGTATGTGGTAGAATATCGGGATAGTTTGGATTATTAAGTGACTGAGACAAGTAGGAAGAGCTCTGGCTTACTTGTCTTATGATTTATATATCCCATTGGAAGTTCAAGATATAAAAAGAAGTCTTTAAGGAGACTTGAACCCTAGGTCATCACTCAGCATAGGATATAGGAGCCAACCCTACATATTAGACCCGACTTGAAAGTTTTCTCTAATAAATCTTGATCCACTACGGAATATTTGTTGTAGCAAACAAAAAGAATTGATTCAAACGGAAATCCGATAAAAGATAAAATAATTGGAGCGACGCAGGCCTGATTCGAACAGACGCCTCCGAAGAGAATAGATTTCTAGTCTATCGCATTAGACCACTCTGCCACTGCGCCCTGATGCTTCCTGATTGGACGATTGGCCTGGCTCTAGCTGCTCTGATATTTTCAGCACGAGAACTAGTATTTTTTGACTTTGCGGTTTAGAAATGCTTCTGAGTCTCTTACAGCATTAAGCCTTTTCTTCTCTTAAACCTTGATTATTTGTGGTTGTCTTAGTGGTGCCGTACATAACCTTTGTCCCAATTAGTTCATTAGTTATGGTTTAAACTCTATTACTAGCATTCAACTATCAGAGGCCCAAATGGTTATATCTATTTCACGAAGTCGTCCTCTATATACTATTTTAAACATATAGCGGTCCAAGTTTCTTAAATAAACAATACTAGTAGTTCCAGTAATGCCATATACCTAAACATCTCATCTAAGCCTATACCAAACAATAGTATACCTAAGATGACAACACAAGTCAACAATCAAGGATTTTCATGCTCGAGAAACTTCTCACTTCTCACCTGATTTTTACCATCCATCTTGGTTGCCTTGTCAGGATGCCTGTCATCTAGTAAACGCCCGTGCAGTGCAAGTTCCTTCTGCATCTCACGGGCCACTTGGACTGTGTTCTCACCCCGAGCAAGAATGTAATCAACCTCTTCAAGAGCCAGATTGGAAGTCTCTGGATATAAAAAGAATATATTGGGGACGAAAATGAGGTTGGTAGCCATAAAGATGAGATATGCCTTCCATTGGAGACGGTTGATGAGAATGAGTGTGATCATGACCTATCAAATTATGAGTCATACAGCAGTATAAGAACTTGAGAATGGTAACTTACTACTGTAAAGTTCCATAGCCAGTTGGAACTGACGCCAATGGCAGTTCCCTTGGTTCGAGCATGAAGAGGGAGAATTTTAGGGACATAAACCCACGGAACACAGTTCATGCTCGCACCAAAAATGAGCATGCATGTGAAGAAGAACGCCACTGATCCGGCTGCAAATGATCGTCCTCGTGAGCTGTCATCCGCTTGAGACAAGAGCGCAGTTACCATCATCATTGAGAATGAAAGTCCGGCCGATCCCCACATCATGGTAGATCGACGACCCATCTTGTCCAAAGATAGAGTGGGAAGAAGGGATCCAATGGGAAACATTAGCTGAATACACCCAGCGATGATCTGGGCAAGCCTGTGCTCAAGTCCGACATTAGAGGTAAGAACAGCTGAGATATGTTAGGAACCTAACCACAAGGCCATAATCAAAGACTCAATTAAGATATAGTAAACCACCAAATTGATACCACCCACCTAATTCATAAACTGAACAAACCAAGCTAGGAAAACTCGATATCGCGTGCTGACTTTATCCTTTCTGAATGTCGAGGCCCAAGAGGCAGTGCCCCCCGCCTCCGCCTCCATCGACAAAACAGCCTCGATCGAATTTGCCTCTCGCAGAATATCAGGGTGATCGATGGGTTTATCATAAACCGCCGACAGGACTCATATAGCTTCGTCGCGTCTTCCATGATTGAGCAGCCAGCGTGGTGATTCAGGTACACCAAACACGACGAAGATGACCCAGAAAGCAAAGATAGCTTGAAAAGCGAGGGGCCAGCGCCAGGCAAAGGGACCACCGACGAAGCTGAAGGCGAAATCCCACCAGTATGCGAAGGCGATGCCGATACCGACGAACATGACTTCTGCGGAGACGAGACGACCTCACTTGGTGCCCTCGCAAAGTTCGGATTGATACCTAGAGGATGTTAGTACATTGAAGTGCTTTAGGGAGTGTAACTTAGTTACATGGGAACTGTAAAGGTCTGCACGCTGCAGTTTCTTGCCACGACCGAACTAGGTTCTCATGGTGTCTTATCCAGGAATATGCACAAGACTATGGTAGGAAAAGGGAGAAAGCCAGGCGAGGATGCAAGTTTGTATACCAAAATCACTGACATGATGATCTGAGAACCATTTTCCTCTTGAACAACTCTTATTTCTGGGATAGATCCTCGACTTTGGGGCAACCCCAGAGATCGTCATTGTTTTGTGGAGAAAGAGACCTTGTTTGGTGCTTGAAATTTCCATCTTGGGCAACGGAAAAGGGTTAGATGTTGTTTACATCATTTGTCATGAAGGGTAGGGAATATCATGCGATTGTAAGACGAGTGTGGTTGGTTGAGACATTGGACTTTTGGTGGCGTTTCTTTATCTGTGAAGATGCAGCGGCATCGGTGTTTGTCGGGAGGGGGATAATATTGTGGTGTTTCGTGTAGGTATTTGTTTTGGTAGAAATAAATCATCCGGATTATGTTCTTATCGACTTGCTCTTTCAATTTGCTCAGCTCAACCTCGTATACATAAGCGCATCGTACAATGTTCTAATAACCATACCTCTCTATTGCCACCCAATACAGCTACTTGATGTATTATACCCGCAACGCGTAATATAGCTATAAAACCCAGCCAAAAACACATTGGGTTCCCTTAAAGAGGAGAGGGTGTTAAACCGATTATTGTGTGTTTTTATTGAACTGTCTGCTGACTTCTGGCTTCTTATTGCTGGGCTGATGTCTTAGGCTATTTCCCTACCTACATACTAAGTTATACAACCTTCTAATATCCCTTGCTCTAGTTAAGGTGCGTTTAGTGAAAACGCCTTGTAAACCCTACACACATTCTCAATTATATCCCCCCTCCCCCGGTTTAATAAAGGGATTCTAATTGCTTTTTTTCATTGCAATGGCATAGCATGACTGGTTTGTTTCAGGGGCTAATGAGCATTGATCAGGGCCAAGTCTACGCGTCCCGTGACTCCAGCCTTCCTTCCTACATACATCCGTATTAAATAAACCTAAATCTCCATCTCTCCAAGATCCTAACTTAAATCCCAACTCGCAATTCTCAACTCAATCCAACCATCCACTACATGAACCGGACAATATGCCTCCCGTCAGGACAGCAAAGACCAATTCTGCCGCAGACGCTCCAGCCCCTAGTGCCGAGCCACCCAAAAAGCGACTTTTGAAACCCACTACCAAAGGCGTCAAACATGCCGATTTCAAGAGTAGCGCACTCGATTGGGATGGTAAGTATCATCTTCAAATTGGGACAGCTACTAGAATTATCTCTTTTGGCTATAAGTTTGTCCTAACAGAGTATATTAACCCATGTTTCTTGTGAATCTTGATCAATACTGACGCCTTCCAAAGCGAACATATTGAGGACATTGCAGTACTCGCACGCCCAGTGCGTGAAAAGATCACGCAGTTCTCATTCAACTACACCGATGTCAGCTACGACGCGAAGAATGATGCAGGTGCGGTGACAAACCGAGGCGCCATCCGTCTATCTGAGGCGCTCCCCAACCTCAAAATCCTCGAGCTCCCAGGCACGAGGCTCATTGGCGACCCTGGACTGACCGGCTTCTTCAAGAACTGTCCTCAATTGAAGACCCTTGAGGTGACTGGTACTTCTGGCGGAAACGGGCACGAGTTCTCAGGACAGGCGTTTGATCAGCTGGAAAAACACCCAGAGTGGGTTCCAGATCTGAAGTCATTGATCGTCCCAGATAGGGAAGATAACAAGGAATTCATGAAGGCGTTCAGAGCAATGGGAAAGGCAAGGCCGGCCATGTTTGCGTCTCTGGTTAGGAGATCTGAGTCCAAGAACTGGGGCGATTGGGACCTTGATGAATATTCCAAGCATTACAAGAATGGACGCAAATTGTCGACTAAACCAAGGGGCAAGAGATTTAAGTCGCCAGAATGGGAAGGGGAGAATAAATACGGACAGTGGGGCCCTTGGGGTTGGTGAAGTGCTTTTGTTAGATATTAATACTCTTACTATTATATTATTTTACTATAT
>JABFFJ010000517.1:0-16196 GCA_013623715.1 Fusarium verrucosum | reverse complement strand
GTTTAATGATATATATATATGATTAAGAATATTTTTATTTGATATTATTATAATTGATTAAAACTTTGCAATATGATGCCCGCGTCTGATGTCTCGTGTCACCCCCTAGGTATTGGAAGGACACAGTTGTGTGACAGATCTTGGGTCATGTTGGTTGATCCACCTACTTCTTACGTGGGCTTGATCCCATTTACGCAGTACATGTATTCATTTAATTAAAGTGTTATAGTGGCTTCCGGTCCAATCAAATACTAAAATACTAGCTGAGAGGTTTGTATATCACCACATTTCTCGACACTTGGAGGACATCATTGGAAAAGCTGGATCAGGGATACCTACCTACAGTAGGTAGTTAGCCAATCTAAGGATCAGAGCGAGACATTTAATCTGTTGGCTATTTGCGACCAGGATCGATCACTTACGTATTTTTTTTTTCCGGTAGCTAATACGAGTGATATTTATTTAAATATCAGAATGGTCCCCGTACATTGGTGAATCGAGAATAAGCATTCTGGCTATCATGTACAGGCACTCACTGTAAAAGCACATAGCGCGAATTCCCTTTGCATTATTACCTTAAGCTCCTACTTCATCATATCATTTCGAACCGGCTTTCCACGTTCGTTTCCATTTCTTCCTCCAGAGCTTATTTCTTCATCTATAGTTTGGACTGTTTTCGATTCGTCGTTGCAAAGGCAATTACTCACAAAGAGGTATATTTATATATCTCGGCTCGCTCTTGCTTGGCTGATGACGTTAATACTTATCTTGACTAACCTAGCTATTCTAGATGGACTGAGCTCCAAGCACGAGAACTTGTGTCGAGGTACGGGCCTGACCCTGGAATATTCGACCACCAATAACGAACCAACATTTCTGGATATCACCACCGACCGGTTGAGACCAGTTGATTCAACGTAACGGGAAAATACCACTATAAGCTTGGAGGCTTTTACCGTACCTACACCCGGTACTTACATTATAGTAACTAGGTACTTTCTTTACTGCGAATTCCCTAGTTCGAGACAATTACGCTCCTTCTATCCACGCTGGAGTTTGCGATTTATACCAAGACAAGTGTGGATAAGCGCTCCTGATGGCACTCATTAAGGATGTCAATCATCTCAACTTTACCACCCCCTGCCCAGGACTCACAAGAGTGTGTAGACCATGCCTGGATTGGCCAAACTCCACATGTCATATCCTGTTCTTCAAAAGAACTACACGCCCTGCGCAGCATATTCCCCCCAACAAACCCAATGGCGCAGTCGTTAGCTTAGATTGAGGTTATATACTTAGGATAGACATGGCCATGCTGACGGTGTGTGGCATACTCCAAGATTTCACTTGACGGAGCGGATAGGCCCCGAAGTGTTTGTTAGCTACTATAGTTTAAAACTTGGGTTCAGATATATCTTCTTGGTTTCAAGTGTCATCAGATATTTTGTTTCAAGATCAGGAATAGTTTCTTTTCTAATTAGAAAGCTGACAGTGTATGTCTGGAATATAATCCCTGAACTCGTTAGTGACGCGAGAGCTTCTTGCTGTTTGGTGAGACAACCGATCTTGGTGAGATAGATCTTGACAAATCATCGAGTTCTGAGATAACGCGATTGGGTCCCTCCCATAGACAAAGAGTGAGACGACACCAGTGATCGTGAGGCTTGCGAGGGACTCCTCGGGAATTTTTAAAAAGGAGGTTTTTATTGCTAGCTAATCCGGTGACGTATCAGATTTTATCCGGTCTTTGGACCAACTTTATCTTACAACACGAAGAATAAGCTCTCATTACACTTGGTGTTAACAGAGGGTGTGTCAATACGCCTTTGGGTATGTACATACATTCGATAGTGTCCCGTGAGTGCTCCACCACCGAAAAGTCTCCGCACCGTGTTTCCGTCTTGGGCTAACCGTTTTGAGTCCGTAGTCATGAATTGATCGTGCGAATTCGTCATGATACTTTCTCCCATTCATCTCGACATTCAACATAATCTCTATCTATGAAAAGGGACCCAACTGCTAAGTATACTGCCATGCAAAGTGATTAGACCCCTGTGCAAGATGCTGGCCACTCTTATCGCGTGGCTTGACCAATCGACCAGATGTAGGTGGCAAGTCGACGGCCTTGCGCGTCTTACGTAAAACGGCTCTGTTGCCGCGGGGAGTGTAAGAATTATGAAAGAAAAACTACTTGCTCTTTCAATTTTTGTTTAGTTCCGGGAGTGAGCGGCATGCTGAGAACAGCCCCATCACCATATTGGAGAAATCTTCATATTTTGGCGTCCAGAAAACACAAGCCTCAGCAAAAATACCAGGATAGTCCCCTTATCTTATCATGATAAGATACCCGGTCCACCTTTCTCCTGGGGGGGTGGCTCAACCTAAAAAAGCTGACTTGGCTTGAACTGTTGCAAGAGTTGGGTACATTAGAATCTGAAACGACCAAATGAATCCCGGCAGGATTCAGAAGTGCCCGGACCCTGCCATTGAGATGAAATGGGGTTACCTCTGACTACTGAATGGTTAAAAGAGAGACCCTGCAGACATGTAGTTCCCAATCAATTTCGAATAAGAATGTGATTATCCTTGCAAACCCGGTGTCTTTCTGGAAGCTGCGCCCAGGCCTCGGAAGGGATCAAAATACCTTTGCAGTTTTGCCTGTTGAGCATCGGTGACTTGCAAGCTATATATCTTTCTCTTTTCTCTACATTAACAATCCAATCCCTCTTCCATCCTCTTCATATTTCCTGCTGGTAAGCCCCGTTCTAATAACAAATTGTCTGTATATTCTTGTCGGCGAGAAACGCGACCTCTCTTCATGCGAAAGGTTTCTCTTATATGTTCAAAAGTACCAAATATTATGTGTTCGCCACTGCCCCCTCAGAGGCTGATCGTCGCATCATTTAACGGTCCGCCATACATTCTGTATCATACACTCTATCACCCCTAACTCTCTCCCAGGAACATTAGCTGGTGGTGTCTCGAGTCCCCGCGAAACGGTTGTGTCTCTCCTACCTATTCTCGTCGCCAAAGAGCACAATGTGTTTCAGATTGTTGTAAATGGTGTCGGATCAGACATCGGCCCAGTCGATGGACTAACCGGAGGTCAGTTGCTTGTTCTGTCATATCGCTCGCCCTGTCTCTGCATCCTGCTGACCATCCACAGTGCTTTGCGGTCATGGTACACTGTGTAACGTTATTGACGCTTATAGTGCGTGTATCTCACGTAGTAATGGGTAGGAACTAACAGCAATCAGGAACCTTGGCCAAGAACTATACCGAGGGGGATAGGATCATTCTTTGCGGGTATTCACGAGGTGAGGCTACTCCATTTACACACCGTCTTTCAAGAGTGCAGTTAACAATATTCTCTCAAGGCGCCTGGGCGGCACGATATTTGGCACTCATCATCAACGTTCTCGGCCTGCCTGATGGGGACTTTAGCAAGTTCTTCCATCTTTTATACAAGCAATGCAAGAAAGACCCTAATTTTGAGAAGGGAGTCAACCAGAGACTACAGGAACACAAACGTAAAGTTTAACTTACGGTTTCCAGTGTCGCTTCAATTGGATCTGACGAAAAGTTAGGCCATACTCGAGTCAAGATTGACGCACTGTGCTGCTTCGACACAGTGGGGTCTATGGGACTTCCACTTTCCGGCATCGCAAAACCACTGTCACTTTTCCGTCGAGGATCGAAGAAGGAAGATATAATTTCCCACGTTGCCAACAGTAAGTATTTATATTTTTCCATTGCATACTTTCATCATACACGCTCCATCTTTGAGGCATTAGCTAATTCTGGACTTATTCCAGACGTCAAATATTCTTTCCACGCCCTCGCCTTAAACGAAACGAGGGAACCATTTGGTCCAACGTACATGCGCGGCTCCAACGTCCATCAAGTGTTTTTTGTAGGTAATCACGGCGATATGGGCTGGGTAGGTAATCGTGAGAGTTTTGTCCACGCGCCCTTGGCGTGGATGATTCAGCAGCTGGAATCGCACCTTGGCATCGCCTTTGATGAGGACAAGCTCCGGAAGTATTTCCCGAGCTATCAACTTGAAATGGCACAATTGCCATCTGGTGCTATGGGGGACATGCATCAAGGCGACATCACCACCCCCGCATCCACAGGCGACCGCAAGTATCCTTGGGCCGCTGGTTGTGTCCCTCGAGCAAGCCGCATTCATCTTGCATTGATTGGAAAGAAGGCTCGCAATCCAGGCAAGATTATGGATCCCCCCAGTCGACGCTGTGCATTCTGTATGGATGAGAATACAAATGGCAATGAAAGCAGCCAAGCCATCAACAAAACCAGCGAGTGTATCAACCCTGCTCTTCCTAATGTCCAAGTGCACATTGGTGCTCGCCTGTTCCCAGAATCTAACGCAGTACCGGGATACACGATCAGGGTCCCCGTCACCATGGAGAAATTTTACTGGGCGAGACTGAACTGTCAGAAACGGCCGCGGGGAACTTGGTTTGGAAAGCTCCGCAAAATCAACTCCAAGAGCACTGGGTCTCACAGTCCGAAGCAGGACCCAAGCGATGATGCCATTATCAAGTCCAAAAGGATAGCAACCTTGCCTGCTTCTGAACCCATTCGCAGTGGCCAGAGGACTGCAGACCGCATTGAAGAGGCACCTGTTGGCTCTCGTGAAGCCCAACTTCTAGGACTACCAGCACAGGTCATTTCTACTAAACCTTGTTACGCGGGGTGCGGTCACAACGTCCCAGAGTAGCCGCAGGAGTGACTTGGCAACAAGACCAAATCAGGCTCTCGGAGTTGACTTGGCTGAAGCATCCACGAGTGAACGTCATTATTCATAGATCTACGACAGAGAAAAAGGTAAACCAAGCGGGTTTGACATATTTTACTTAGAGTAATAAAAAGGTTTCTGCGAGACAAATTCTGAACTTCTTGACAATTGTGCACTCTGGTCCACACTCTACCCTTGTATGTGTACCTACATATGCAGGGATACACAGAGCTGAAAAGCAGGCTGGCCAAGTCCGCCCTTAACAATATCTCACTTAACTCACCGGTGTGGGGGCAGTAGCCTGCTTGATTCATAAAGAGGTATGAAAGATAACCTTCTCAAGAACCGTCCCCTCCCTTGTTGTGCAAATTCTTTCTTTCAAGTTTAAAATGGTAGGCGAGAAAAGCTTGCAGCACACATCATATCAATTGATACTTTCGATCGAACAACCAACTAGCCCATTGAGGGTTCGGGGTTTGTCCAGGTAACCTGCTGAGCTATCCTCAAGACTCAGCAAGCCAGCAGGGTCTGTACTTGAAGTTCTTGAGTCGTTTCGCACACATACGTCTGGGCTTCGGGTAAGAAGATGGCACTTATCGGTTCCCCGTTACATCGAGGACATTTACACCTTCAAACCTTCAAGATTATGCTAAACTTCATTGTAGTAACGATGCCCATCTACCATTTCACCCGACCGATCGAATCTCCCTTACCTTGAATCACGAGCCCTCGAACCGAATAGATGCAGGCTCCCCAGGCCATGGATGGTTCCAGTGATGTTGGCCTCTTGCCATCGCTGTGCGCTTGAAGATGACCATGTCTGTCCTTTCGAACCGCCACAGAGGGGTTGACCGTTTCGTGACAAAGGAACCGCCGTTTGGCCCAATGCTATACGATACAACTCAGTCCCGGGCCGTCCTACAGCGAGTCAAGATCGAATACCTACCCTGCTTTACGTCCATTATCGACATTCAATCTTCGGACAACGCCTTCCTATGATCGTCGCCGGCGATATCGTCGAGTGTATACAAGATACCAAGCAACAAGCTGCAGAGAGTGACCTGCGGAGAGCACGTCGAAACGGAAGAAGTGCTTGTATCGAAGCAAGATACTTTCC
Organism: Fusarium verrucosum; assembly: GCA_013623715.1. Classification (NCBI taxonomy): domain Eukaryota; kingdom Fungi; phylum Ascomycota; class Sordariomycetes; order Hypocreales; family Nectriaceae; genus Fusarium; species Fusarium verrucosum. The sequence goes on along the minus strand of JABFFJ010000517.1, from coordinate 10,317 downwards.
ATACACTGTAAGAAGACTTTAATTCATATAAGGACAAGGCCACTGCAATTCAGTTGTATGGTTCTGAACCTTCGTCGAAACCCATATCGTTTCTTACTCTCCCTCCTTTCTCTCATGAAGATGTTGACGATGTCCTGGACACACGATGGTCAAACGGAGGCTAGACTGTACAAGAAGAGTGGGCTTCGATCGTCTCTTGCTCGATCTTCCATGACAATCTCTTCCAATGTTACATGTCAAGGCGGTTGTCGGTCCATGGGTGGAAGCAACTACAGGCAGTCGTTCCTAATGGTCAATCGGGCCCCTGTTGCTAAAGGAGATGTCTCTTCGGTCCATGAAGGATGGGCTCATGATGTTGCTGCAGAGCTCTCCCGTTTTGACGTGGATCTCACGTATCGAAGAGATGCCCTTCCCTCAATGATGAGAATCTGACCAGCTTATGGAAAGGGGATCTCTATCATTCTATTTCTTCATCCATTGCTTCTGATGCACCAAGAGACAGTGTAACAGATGTGTCAGGGATGCTCGAGCGAACCCATCACGTCAGAATCCTCGGAACTTGGTGGGCTTGGCTTTTTTCAAGCTTGAAGACGGTTCAGCCGGTGGAGGTTTGACCTATTCAAGATGCTTAAGTTAGTAGAATGGCAACCTCTCACGGGGATGGACTCACGGAGGGTCGTTTCGAAATATGATGGAAGTTCCCTTGCTATAGCTTGGTGTCATCTATCTTCAGTCTTTAAGCTCTCTGTGTATAATTACCTATCGAGATATCCCTTGGCGTAGTGGAGACAGGTTGCTGATTTGGGTTTCCGTGATGTTTCCCCTGACCCAGTTGCTACCCGTGGGATGCGCGTTGAATAGGGGTAAACAGCGGGATGGGAGATATAGTGAATTGGAGAGTCGTATACGTTGATATTAGGTGTCGTCTCAGGGAATCGATAAGTGTTTGTAGTAATGCTGTAGTCTTCGCATCGTAGAGCCGGAGTGTTCTGTGGTAACCATGAAACCGATGTACTACTGTCGCTCGGCGCTCGCTCTTGATACCCTGACATAAACACTAGTTAGCCTAAAGGTTCCTCTAGCATTTCATTATGCATTGTATTACAGACTGCTTGGTCGGGCCTGAAATTACGTGGTTCCCGTTCGAAGGAGGTCCTGGTCCAAGTCGAAACTTGCCCCTGAAGTACACGAACTTGACAGGTGATCTTAATTGATATTGGTATTACTCTGGGTGTCGTCTTCGAAGCTGCGTCCGTTGGCGGTATCTTGTATTGGATCGACGAGAGCTGTGTGCTCTGGAAACTTGAGGGGATTCGGGAGTCAGGGGCTCGGCGCGTATGTAGGAAGCTAGCTGTCGATATCTGAATACTGGGCTTCAACGTAAAGGCTGTTAGCATGTACGGCTCCGAAAGGAAGCTTCCGTCAGGAATTGGGGCCGATCTTGGTGGTGCTGGGTTGGCCCTTGGGGTCGGGCAGACCACATCCATGATTTGGAGATTTGTCATTTCTAGACCCTTGCGTCAGCAAGCATCGCAAGTGTATTCCACAGCACAATATGAAAGGATCGACGAACAGGCTAGCTTGTGGGAGCTGTCTCGGGCTGCGCAAAATCAAAGTTGGTCTAGATTCTGGTGTAAAGAACAGAGGAGCAACAAACGAATGCACAACACAATGCAACTGAAGTAGTCGGACAGAAAGCTGCTTAATGAGGTGACAGACGATTCATGGGGTGCGAAGAACAAAAGGAATTGTTGTCTGCTTGTAACACGCAAGTGACAATAGACAAACAGCGGCAGTGCCGTGAGCCCAGAGACCCCATCCAATGCTTTAGGCTCCTTTCCCTTCTACAGCCCAGGAGTTTTAGGGCTTCCCGTGCTGACTGCCTTCCCATATAAAAGCGCTCCCACTTTTCTCCCCCTCCCACTTTTCTTCTTCCTCACAACAACCACCACAAAATGGCATCACCTCTTCTTCCATCCAACAACAACCGCCCAGTATCGGGACATTACATTTCATGAGCATACAACAGTCTCCAAGCTCGATACTGGGCGGTTCTCATCTGGTGCACCGATGGCCGCAACACAGGTAACGTTATCGCCTCTCCTCTACGTGAACATGACTGACTTTTCAACAGCCTATCTCAACCCACAGGTGGCCATCGGTGCACCATTTATGTGCTTAAAACTATCAGTATGTTTGCATTACCCTTGATATCTCCCAAGTATCCGCTGACCTCTCTAGAAAGATGACCAAATGACAGGATGTTCGTTTTTTTGGTTCTGGGGGGATTCCGAGCTCTGGGGCGGGCGGGGCGATATTCACTCTCATCATCCATCTGCCCTGCTCGCCCTCCCCTCTATCGACTTTGTGTGGCCTGAGGTTAGTAGACACCCAGCGTGCATCGATTGATCCATGGCTAACATCTCCTAGGACAGGTCAACGGGACACTCACATGCGGGGTGGTATCATGTGCTCTTTCATTCCAATTGTTCATCTTCTCACACCAAAGGATACGTTATTTCGGCGGGTGCAAGGCAGGCAAGTGGTATACGCAATGATGGAGTGGTATCAACCTGGTCCAGCTTCCTGTTCAACGACTACACACTCATCAACTCCTGGTATGGCCAAGGTTGAAAGTTTGAGACCAACAAAGTGGAACGGCATCAATGTACTGTGGGAAAACCAAGCTTTCAGTCACAATTCTCAACTACAAATAACACATCTTGGTCACGGTTCGACATCATACCAATGCCTCAACAGCTGCTGTGGGATGTTGTCAATCACAGTCGAACGTTTTTCAGGGGCGAGTTCAATTGATTACCATGGTTACTTCGTGGTATTTGTTGGGGGAAAAAAGGCTCTTGAAGCCCTGAACCTTAATAAGGAACACATAAAAACACATATAAGGGTCATAATCAACCCCTTCACAGCTGCCGATTACCATGGAAGCATTGGTATATGCTTGGAATGTGGAAGGGATGCCAGGTTCTTTGTTGTCCTGTACAGCCTCAAGCTTGTTTCTTGTTCCATGGACATTATTCTCTTTTAAAGTATCCTCATCAATCGCAGATTGATCAAGGCAACACTGCAAAAAGAACTCTGTATCAAGATACACTTTAGGCATCATGAACAATGCCCTTTCTTCCATGGACATAGTCTGCTTCAACAGTTGCAAATAACATATTTCTACATGACCAAGACCCAACGTTCCAAACCCTTAGAGCCAATCTCTTCTGGGCCACGCAGTAAAGTATATTGATCGGGTATCGATGAACTGGATCAAGGTTGCACAGATAAACGCATGGCGCCATAACTTCAAACGGGAAAAACGTATTTCAATTTCCACTCAACAAGCATGTTTGCTCTTGTTTTATGGAACGTATGACAGTGAATTCGTGCCAAACAACTATGCATCATCCTTTAATAATGCCCTGATCATTCAACAGCAGGTCAAAGCCAATCCGATAGAAAAGAAGAGTGACGTCCTTCAGCAAACAGCGACCTTTATCCCGCTTGCTCGCGGTGCTTGCCACGAAGTCAACGCCCTATCAATTCACACAATGTCCTAACATTGCTTTTGAATCTTACGATAAGTTATGCCGGGGTCTAACGGATACCCCCTAGAAATGGATGCCCTGTAAAAGGAAGCAATATCATTGGCTCGTGTGGCTAAAATTTGGGGCTCAGTACATCTCTTTTAGGCGCGTTTAGTGGAGTAATGGAGAATTTTTGGCCAATCATAGCTTGGGATCTCGCTGATAAGATAAGCTATCGACCAATTAAATCTCAGGAGTGTGAGTAGAGAGACCCATAAATACATCACATCTCAACCAATTGGCTTGCTTCCTGTTACAGGGCATCCATTTCTAGGGGGTATCCGTTAGACCCCGGCATAACTTAAATAACATGACGAATGCATTCAAAAGTCCAATTGGAGGGAGCTTGGACTGTTTCTTACTGGTCCGTGAAAGCTCAGCCCTCTTGAATGGAGTTACATGCTGCGCAATGCTTGTTGTGCGGATCCCTGCTAGTGTCTGGTGAGAAATACCCAAAATCATGTATAAAATTGGTCAAGATTTGTGTAGTTCTTATTGTGCTATTCTTGGTTTGATTGGTTATTCAAAAAAGTCGTGCCCTGCAGCCTTATGTTACATCCCCAGGATAAGCTATTCCGTTTATGGTGCGATGTAGCGCTCTTTGCAGCTGAGCCTGGCTCGAGTTTCGTATTTATTCACTTCACAGCTTCCATGACAAGATATATATAAGCCGTCAGCCTCGGGCTTACGCATATTTGAACGATCCATCAATCATCAACAGTATCAATCATCTCACAGAACACTTATCACATCGCCTCAAATCGCAACAATGGGACACTCCCAATCCTTACCATCACCCGAAATGTCACCCCAAGCTATGAAGCAAGGCATCCCCAACACTCTACGCGCCTCGTTCAAGAAAGCCTTCTCGCGTAAGGTGGTTATGTGCCTCGCTGAGCCCGACAAAGAGACCATCTATTCCGTCAGCTTTCCAACTGCTTGGTACGGACAAGTGCTCTTGCACGATGGCCCTGACGCAGAATCTCCTCTCCTTGCTGGTGCTGAGCCCGAAGGCAAATGGGGTGTCAGCTATGGCGTTCTCTTACCTTCTATCCCTGGATGCGAATCGTCAGGTAGAGAAATCCTCCGCCGCAAGAACACAATGAAGTATCGATATTGGTTCGGTATGCAAGTCGGCCAAGGCGCAGACCAACGTATGGAAAGGTTCGAATGGCGAAGCTCTCACGGAAGTGAAGTCAAGAGCGTTGGAGAGTCTAAGTTTGGCTGGAAGCTTGTCCGTTTGGGCACTGGTTCTGAAGAGCCTGATGATGGCAATCCAAACGATGAGCCAGATCGAGGAGATGGATTTACAAGTGACGGACATGAGGTTGTAGCTGTGTGGGCTGGAAGCGGTTCTTTGACGAGTGTGCACAAAGTTGGAACTTTTCAACTTATTGGGAGTGGTGCCACAGATGAATTGGGTACGCAGTGGAAGATTATGGCGCTTTTGAGTTGTATGTGTTTCTGGCAGACAACAATGCGTGACGCTACGACATAGCGGATTTAGCTACTGTACACTGGAATTATTAATGAGCTTTGGATGGAAGCTATGGAGTATTGGCAGATTGGCCATGGGCATAGGTAGTAGGAAGATATCCAAGAGTGGTGTTTTAAACAAACGAACCAATTGCAACCAAGTCAATCCCCTTTGAATCAAGACTCACATGGCCCATCTTGTCACCCCACGGCTTCCTTGGCATGAATCTCGGACCAGGGTCTGCATCCTGTGCCTGATGCCAAGCTCGGAATGGAACTCTCCGGCTGTGGGAACAATACTTTGAAGTGATGGTTGAAATTAAAATTTGATCCGTTGGCCCAGCCTTTAAATCACCCCTGCTCTTTGGGAGTTCGCGCCGCATATCCGCACGCGAGGGCAGCTGATATGTACTTTTTCGGATCTTGATGATTGAGGCACTACTTTATATAAACACCAACCATCACTCCACCAACACGATCCTCACTTTGACTACATCAAACCCCCAACTTCGCTCAAGATGCCCACCACCACGGAATACTTTGGTATAACTGCCACCAATCTTGGCCCTATTACTACAACCTATACACCTCCACCGTCATGTCTCACCGCAACAACCGACCACCTCGTCTTTGCGCTCGAGAGTTCCTTGGAGTATGCCTTTGGTGCTGCCAAGTGTGAAGCTGATCCTTATGGAAAGTGTATTCCAGCCGGCTCAGCGTTGGATAAGATAATCAGCAACGAAGAAAGTCGAAAACCTGGCCAAGGCACCCAGCTCTATCACTCCCCCGGTATACACTGCCCTCATGGTTGGACTACCGCCGGAGTACTTGCTGGTGATAAGACTGGTTCCGGGGTGAAAAGTACCGCCACGTCCCGCTACGGCCAAGAAATGCCTGCGGGTATGCAGGCGGATGATTGGTGGCTAAAGGTCTTGGACCCTTCAGAGACTCTGGTGAAGTGCTGTCCAAGGTATTATCTTACTATTTACCTCATCCTCACAGCAATACTGACCACGTTACTCGCAGTGGCTGGACCAGTGGGTTCGGTGTATGCAGATCTTCCATTACGCCTGCTCTTTCTGCCACCTACAGCAACATGTGCTTCCAAAACGTTCCCAATAGTGCCATCGTCGTAGTTCACACCGTCGAGGGCGAACGAGTATCCAACACAAACGGGCTTATTTCCCTCAAGCCTTACACTGAGTTTACCCTCAGCACAGTTCCATTGACAGGGCAGAACGTGGCTCCAACAGCTGATGCGATGGTTCTTGCTAGACAGCTGCCTGTTGTTCAGCTAGTCTACAAAGCTGAGGATGTTGAGAGTTCCGGGAAAAGTTCCAAGGATGGGGATAAGAGCAGTGGAAAGAGTGAGGATAGTGACAGTGCAGCTTCGACTCTGTGGAATATTGGAGGAGTTGGTCCAGTGGTAGCGTTGGTGGTTGGGTTGCTTACAGGGGCTGGTCTGTTGATGCCCTGAGTTGTGCATTGTGAAAAGAGTGATTTAGGAAGGGGAAACTTGTATTACCTTATGTATGAACTCTTCTTGAATATGTATCTTGACGAACCAGAGGGGGCACTACAATGCCAGCCAGCATGTCGAGGTAGGCGTCTGAAGGCTGCCGCTACGACGCGAACACTCGCCAATTGTATTACGATGCTTGGTAGAACTGCCATCATATCTCGGTGGGTGTTCTTTGTTGTAAGAACGTAGTTGGAGAGCGGATTTGAAGTTCCATCACGGGTCAAAACAGGGGCATGCGTGTGGACGCCGTGGCCAGGACAGAAGCCTACGAAAAGAATGGCGCAGTCTTTAAATTTTCTCTTAGCGTATGACAATCGAGGTAAAATATCCTAACACTTTGGCAGCAATGGTCTTGCTCTTCAGAGTTCTATCCTAGGTTCTACCTCCGACCTCCTCATCCCAACAGACTCTTGGGATGACACTCAGGCGTCTTGCACCTCTCTACGTATCACAATTATCATGGCTACTTGTAAATAAATCACTATTGAGGGGGCTTTGTATTAGACTCGGCGATAGAATGACTAGGTGGTGTTTCCATGGCGCATGCAGTCGTTAGTACACTTCAACACCACATTCAGCAGTTACAGAAATCCTGAGACACAGCTTTTACTCCTTCTACTGACACTCTCTGTTCTAATTCCATTGCCTTCGAGTCTCTTCCATCATGGAAAGGTACTTGGGTACCTCGGTAATCCGGCAGCCGTCAGCGCGTAGGTTGGGAGTCGTGACGGGAAGGAGACAACTCTTGCCTTCCCCCTGGATCAGCGTATCCCGCCAGCCCTCACGCCCGCGCTCTTTCCCTCCTGATGTCTTGGTGACTGACCATAAAACCCGCTTCTCCCATCCCCCGAGCCCTCTTTTCTTTTCTTCTTCATCCATCATCCCACTCATTCATGTTCATCCCAGTCTTGTACCCCCAGCGCCCTCATGTATTTGCCCTTCTTGTACTTTGCTTTCTTCAGCGTCGCCATCATTGCATCCAGCATCATCATTTCATGTTTAGCCCAATCTTGTACACTCCTTTCCCCCAGCGTCATCGTTTCTTGTGCACTCCTTTCCCCCAGCGTCATCGTTTCTTGTGCACTCCTTTCCCCCAGCGTCATCGTTTCTTGTTCAGCCCAATCTTGTACACTCCTTTCCCCCAGCGCCCTCATGTATTTGCCCATCTTGTATCCCCATCCCCTCTGGAGACTCAGATTTGTTGACCTTTGGTCGATGATCATCACAGTCTCTACGCCCCCGGTCTACGAGCAGCCCATTCAATGGCTGTACTCGTACCCTTACGAGGGGCAAGAACAACTCAGTTGTCCTCATCGCGGAAGCTTTTCACGACACAGCATTAACCGCTTTGCAAATGTGACTGGCAAGAGACCGTCGTGCTCTCTATGCCTTTCACGTCAGGACAATGCCTGCATCCGGCACTCCAGCGAAAGCTGGCGCTGAAACATTTTCCCCCGTGATGCCACCGTGAAGTCCACTCCAATCGTGAACCTCGAATCAAATGTGTATCGCCACTTCCAGGCTCAGTTTTTTGCGTAGAATGTCGGTCCAAATGTGTTTTGTGAACTCCATTGTAGACTGACCATCATTGCCTGTGTGACTTGCCCCCAGTGCCAAGTGGTCAATTTGGCATGCCTCAGACAGACAGAATCTTATGTGTGATGTTAGTGTCGTGCTTTGGACAGAAGTGTTGGAATTAAAATACAACTCACCTTGCCCAATCTAGGTCCATCCCACTAGAAATGGTGCAGGCTGGCTTGACGGCCTGTCTGCCGCAAGATTCGGTCATTCACGAATGGTCTAACCAAATTGTAACCCCCTCGACACATTGAGATGAAAATGTGGCTGTGGAGAGGAGGGTTATGAGGAGGAAGAAGAACAGGCGGAGCGAGCTGGGGAAGACACCAATTTATACCTCCCTACAAGTGGGTCGACCTGTTTGAGCGAGATTATTCTGCTACTGCCTGGGCAATGGGTGACTCAGTTTGTGGGATAAAGAAGCTTTTATAAAAACTTTGACGGAAAATGTGTGTGGCTTTGTACAGATTGATCAAGTCGATGTCATGATGCAGCCAATCGTGGCGCCGATTGAGAAGCTTCAACACACAAACATACCTTAGCCACTTATAGGCCAGGACAAGCAAGTTGTCGAGGTCTGGGAAGCGGGCAGACATCATGGTGATGATAATTGTAGGGCGTGATTAGAAAACATACATCGCTGAGTAAATAACATACATAATGTACCCCCGCAAAACGCCTAACAGCTGCAATTTCAATCAACAAGGCCGCAACCTTATAGCGCACTTACAGCACATGAAACTGCTCCCAAGGTAGCTGTTGAAGTAGAGGCGAAAGTAACCACATAAATTTTCCCTTTAAAGAATAAAAAGGCGTCTGGGACCGGGAGAAGGGGAGGAGGATAGAAGAGGCGGCCACCCATCTTTCCAAGACATGGCAGGAGGAAGACGAGGCGACCATCACAGCAGCAGCAGCAGCAGTAGCATTAGTAGTGGGTAGGTTTTGTATTAATACCTGACCTAATGAGCCTATAACTAGCCATCGCGAAAATCCATCCTAACCATCAAACTTGAGGCGAAGCCGGGGTCGACACGAATCTGTTTTCAACAGATCTGATAGGGAGTCAGTTTTGTTCTCGATGTACAAGAGTGAGGTACGAACCTTGGTTGATACACCGTAATGTCATCGTACTGGCGGGGCCGGAGGCATCAGAGCTGGGATTTACCCGCGAAAGTGAAAGACAATGAATGGGCCACTGGTTGTGACGAGGTCGTGACACTCCTGGATCGATGATGATAACTTTCGTGTTGGGGGCCGGTCTTCTTCACCGATGTTAGCTTCTGCGTTATTGATAGGTATGTACTCAATAAAACACATACCATGGCGCTATCAAAGGAGAGGCAAAGCCAATAACACAAAGCCTTCGCTCTAAGAAACAAAAAGCGAAAGTAAAGACCCCAGGAGCGGAACACCCCATCTACTGAGGGGGGGGAGACGTTGGCCAAGGGCCATCGGTCACAGGCTCGCCCGGGATGGCATTAAGCTCTTCTTGGGTCATGGTTCCTCCTGGGAGGCCCCCCGAATGATCGCTCCGAAGGAACCGTTCCAGGAGAGCCTGCAGCTTTTCAAAGGCATTAGACATTTTGGTGCTGGTGCTGGTGCTGGTGCTGGTGATGATGGTTATGTTGATGGTGGTGATGTTGATGAGTGCAGAGTTCAGAATGGAATAATGAAGGCAGAATGATTTAGGAACCCAGGCGCAAGCCTTAGAATTAAGGCAGAATTTGAGGCCAAGGCAGCCTGGCACTGCGTTAATTGTGCATGACACTGCGTGAATCGGGCATGGCAAATGAAAGACCTTAATAGCTAAGGCAGTGACGTAATGAATGAATGTTGCCTTAGGTCTTAAATGGAGATTCTTGACTTGGAGTTGGTAGTTTCTAGCACTGAGTGAGTCAAAAGGTCAAAGTGTGTATATGCTTAGACTTAAGGATTTATAGCAGTATTGCCAATCCTATAATATTAATATAGGATATAGGAAGACTAAGCATTTAGCTATAAATCTTAACTATAAATAATATATCTAGGTTATAATATATATATATATATATTAATAAAAGTATATTTATTAGCGGCACTTATTAATTAAATACGGAAACTGTATAGCTTTCCTAGATAAAGTGCGTGGGTATCAAGCCAACCTTT